>PVJL010001900.1:134633-227547 GCA_004026885.1 Lyroderma lyra
TATTTTTTTTTTTTTTTTTTTTTTTTTTTTTTTTTTTTTTTTTTTTTTTTTTTTTTTTTTTTGTTTTTTTTTTTTTTTTTTTTTTTTTTTTTTTTTTTTTTTTTTTTTTTTTTTTTTTTTTTTACAGTAGTACTATACTGTTTTGATTACAGTAGCTTTATAATAATTCTTGAAGTCAGGTGGCATGAGTCCCCCAAGTTGGTTCTTTTTTCATAGTTATTTTGGCTGTTCTGTATGAATTTTAGAACCAGCTTTTTAATTTCTAACACAAAGTCTGCTGGGATTTTTATTGGGATTATGCTGAATTTATAGATCAATTTGGGGAGAACTGACATGTAACAATATTGAGTCTCTCAAACCATAAACAGGGTCTCTGGAATTTAAATCCATTATCTGGGTTTAGAATGTAAACTACTCAGGACCACTGACGAGGAAAGAAGCACAAGGGATGCTTAGGGTGCCTCACAGTTAGATTAAGCAAGACGCCGGGAATTGGTCTTTTTGCTTGGTTTGCCCAGTCAGTTCTTCTCAAAATTCTCATTTACTATGAGATGTCTAAATAATAGATACCTTACTGAAAATGGAAACCTTCTCCACAGGCATCCTTATCACACAGATGCAGGTGACCATAAATATGTATACTCAGCTCATCTGCTGACATCCCACCAGGTGGTGGGTGTTTTGGATGAGGTTAACATGGATTTAAGCCAATGGTCCAAGAACATTCAAATCGTCTTCTGATCAGCTGTTCCTTCCTGGGAGTTTCCTGCAGGTAAAGCAAAGAAACACATACAGCAGAGATGACACCATGATTAGCAGGGGGAGCATAATTTCCAGTGGTGAAGGAAAGAGGTCAGGGTACCACACCTGTTTAGATAGCCACGTTTTTCATAGAGTATAGGCTTCATGTTGGGGCTTCACATCTTTTCTGAAGGAGTGTGAATTATAGTAATGAGGCTAAGCTCTGATTCACTAATGGGATTCTCTACACCGTAGCGGATACCCTCAGTCCTGTTGAGTCAATTAAGTACAGACGACAAATGGAGTGGTGACTGGGTCATTGCACGTTAACCACTGGTTATTCAGGGACAGGTCAGAACATATTTGTCATTGAGAGTAGGCCTGTACTGTCCTCTTGCGGGAAAAGGTATCTTTTCAAACTAAGGTAGTGTTGCGGGTGAGGTCACGAAGTCAGCTGCAGGGGTTCACATTATCATTCTGCCTTTGAAAATTTGGGGACTCAATTTTTTCTAAGCCTCCTTTTCTTTAAGGATACAGAAAATTGTAGCATGGAGAGATTAACAGTGAACACTTGGGTTTAATGTACTTGGTACATTTTGTGTTTGAAGCATAATATGTTTTTTCCACTCTTTATCTTTAATTTAGTATGTTCTCGTTTTCACTGACTGCTGTGAAAATGTGAACTGTGTGTTCAGTGAACTGCTTTTGCTTTACTCTCTGTAAATTATTTGATCTACTCACCCTGTCTCACCTCTTGCATTTCCTCTAACTTTTTTTATCTTTTCACCTCAGCCTTCTCTTTCACTGCAAAACTAATTTCTTCCAAGAAGCCTGCCTCACACTCCACAAATAACTTATGGATTAGAGCAGGGATGGAAAACATGTTTACTTACAAAACAACACAAACCTATCCATACGTAACCTATAAAAATAGCTTTTCTACTCTGAAGACAAAAATTTTAGGGTTATATCCTGAACATGTAATTCAGAGAGTTCAAAATATTTTGTCCTATATAGCAATGCTGAGAATATTTAATATGCATTGACAAAAAAACTTTAACCATGTGGTAGATATAGTCTGCCAATTAACAATTTATTTTATTTAGCTGCCGAATGAACTATGTCAGTATGAGAGCTAACAGTACTTATTTTTGACAATTTTAGAAAAGGGATAAGACAAAAATACTCAACAGAGATAATGGTAGCTTGAAAATCGTTTATGTCAAATATCCTGAAATTTGAAATAGTTGAAGGCTAGAATCCAAATTCAGGAGTAATTAACCAAAATAGTTGACAGATGTCAGCAATGCTAATAAAATTTGTATACCCTGAATGTTTTCCAGCTTGTAATTAACTGCACAGATGATGTGATCTGATTTTGTCACTAACTGCTTATTAATAAAGGAGATGATGACTAGTTACAAAATCCGTCATGCTAGCTGAATACCAAGTTTAAATATTTTTCATGCAGCTGGCATAAATAGGAGTCACACAAGCCTTGATACTGGTTTTATGTGTGCCGACTTTCTTCATCTGTGATTGCCAAAGGGAAACTGAATTTGTGAAATTCAGTTCTGAGTGACCTTGAAGATAGTAAATCTGTTTTTATTTGGTGGTCAGCAAGCATAATAGCTTTCATTTTTAGATTCTTTGTTATATAAATTTATTGTTGTTAGACTAGTGATATCACCATTGGAAGTTCCATAATTATATGTAAACATAATTTCAAGTTCAATTAAAGCTAAGCAGAACGGTCTGCCCATGACTTGAAGACTTGAATGCAGAATATTATTAACAAATGGTTTAACAACAAAAAAGCATTATTTATTGTCATATAATGTGACAATTATTTTAATATAAAAGAGTAATACTATTTGTAGGAGTGGTGAACTTCTAAGCATAAATAAGAGGCTTTATTAGATGTTTTTCTAACTTCAGAACATCTGCTCCCTGGTGATCATGAACCCTCGCTCCTGGGGCCATTCATCTGTTCTGTCCACTGTGCTTATTGAGAGCTCACTACATGTCAGGCAGAAACTAAGTGCTGGGACATGGTGTCAGCATCTGAGCAGCTCACAAATAGTCACCCCAACAGCTCTAAGTGTGGTGGGGGTTTTGAAGGCGAGGACATTTTATTGTCATTGCTGCTGGAGGTCCAGAAGGGCTTCCTTGAGGATACAGAGCTTCAATTGCTATCTGAAGGTGGCGAGAGTGGGCAGCATGTGCAGGGAAGGGCCAGTGCGGAGGCCTGTGGTGGGTGGGAACACCCAGCACACGTAGTATCTCGGGCACTCGCCTGAGGCATTTGAGGCCCTTAGAGAAGGCCAGTGAGGCTGGAGCAGAGAGCAGTGGGTTGTTTTACAGATGGTTCTGGAGAGGTAGGTAAGACCAAGCATGCAGGGCCCAGGAAGCCAGTTTCAGGAGAGGTGTGTCTATGCTGTAACAGCAAAGGGAAGCCCCTGGACAGGTTAAGGAACAGAGATAACTTCATCACATTCCAGGTTTGATGGAAACCTCTATAGTTGCTACTAGAAAATGGATTGACACAAGCCCAAGTGGGTGTGGGCAGAGCAGTCAAGACATAATTCCAGATGTCTTGGCAGTAAGCATGGAAACCCGACCAGAAGGAAGGGATTCAGGATACCGTTATGCAGCTTTCCCAGCCTTGCATTTCCAAAAAGCCGGACCCTGCATTGCTGGGCCCCTGCAAAGAAAAGAACACTTGGTGTTAGTTCTGTCCTAATCAGCGAGACAGAGATGACTGTGGGCCATGGCCCCAGCCCTGTGCTCTCTTCCTGGGGGGTCTCTCCAGCAGTATCTGACAGGACTGCTTGGCTGCTGCTCATTTTGCCACGTTGACATGTCCCTAATGTCACTTTGATTTTCCTTTCTCCACACTGGTTTCTCTACTTCCTCCTCCATTTTCTCTCTTACTCACTTTTCTATGTCAGTGTTTAGAATAGTACGTATTTGCTGAATGAGTGGACGAATTCAAGATGTAATTACAATAGTAGGTAGTTCTCAGCAGAGGGAAGACTTCCCTTACTCCATCCCGGAAGAAAGCGTCTTTCTTTTTACAAGAAAACCATAGTCCTTCCAACTTCTCTGAACACTCGGCCACCCAGAATGGAACCCACTCTTTCATTGCCATCTATGGTTTTGCCGAGATGGTCTCACTTACATGGCCTCCTCCCTGGCTGTGTGTATCTCAGCTTCCACAGGCAGTTGTTAGATGGCCATCCTTGATTAATATTCCATTTCCGATAATCCAGTATCCAGCTTGATTGATCCCCATGTGCACCGATGATTTATAGAGGCTTGGGGGTTGGGACTTGGTATGGCTGGGTATTGATGAAAGTCCTTTGCTCTGATATGACCACCCTGGTGCTGTGGGGGAGCAGTTCCGCACTGTGGCTGGGCAAGGCTGGCCGTCTAGGCTGCCCACTGGGCTTTTGCTTATAGTGATGTGGTTGTATTTTTTTCTGTGGTGTTTGGCTGGAGTGGAACAGTTATTGTCTAAAAGTTTTGTAGCCAGGGTCACAAAATTAAGACATGTTTGAGTTAGGGAATGAATCAAGGTTTGTCTAATTCTAGGTTTTTTACCCTTTACCTTAATGATACAGTTGTAGAAAATTGGAGGAAATATTAGCGTACGCAGAATTTCCATTAAAACTGTGTGTGCCTGATTTGTCTTATATTTAAAGTAAGATCTTAAAAAGAGAGTTTGAGCAAGAGTAACCAACTTACTTTCAGAAACTTTATCAAGTTAAATATCTTGGATCGATTCAACTTTATTTATCAAAACTCTTTTAATTTTCTCCAGTAGATTGACTCCTCACAATGTATTGCAAGATAGCATTTGTAGAACAAGGTAGCAATGATTTTTAGTGAAACAAGATCATCCTGTGTTTGAGTTAAATCCCCAAGAAACAACTCATATCAAATCAGTGGCACTGCACAGAGCCAAATGGGTGTCCCAGGGTGTTGTTTTGTCTGCAGCATTGGTGGGTGCTAAGCTCTAACGTCAGGCGCGTCTGGTTACGAGTATAGGTTACTGCTTTACTGCGAATTTATTTTCTTCAGAATCTTTTTCGGACTTCGCAGGTATGCGGCTTATCTCTTTAGACACCATGTAATCAGTAGATCATCTCTCCAAAAAAAAAAAAAAAGGTGAGAAAACAAACCAGATGAACACCATAAAGGGGAAGTTAATGAAGCTTGTGAAATATGAGTGAATCTGAGTGTGCAGTGGTGTTTAGGTCCTTTCTTGTGTGTGCACGTGATGGGCTACAGAGCTCTAAAATTGAAATCTTATTGGAATCTTTGAAAATGCAGATGGAATAAATCTCATTTAAAAAGCGTTCTCTACTCAATAGGTTGATAATTCAGCATTATATCTATTCTAATATATTAAATATTATACATTAAACTACACTAGACACATTTTTGTGTTTAATATTTTCTTTAATTACATATGTAAAATAACTTAACTGTAACAATTGAAGCAATTAACATATTATGAAGGAAAAGTTAATTATTTTTCCCTAGCTTCCTCTTCTCTGTCCTCTCTCCTTCTCCCCAGCTAATATCAACGTTGTAAGGCTTATCTGTTCATACGTGTCTCCGTGCTCAAACAAGTACAAACATACACACACTTATATGTACACATACACTTTCACTTCATTAAAAATAACAATAAGCTTCATAAATGGGATCATTCTCCATACACTCGAGTCTTCAAATTGCTTTTCTCCATTCATTCTTCCAGGACAATAGATATAAATCAAAGTTATTTAAAATTATAATATGTAGTAGCTGTAGTACGGGGTCTGACAATTAAGTTCACGAACTCTTCTAGAAAAAGTGCTGCAAACCTCATTGCTGAATATCACTACGGTCACCTTCGAAGCACTCCCCTTGGGAAGGTGTGCATCAGCACCTACTCCGCCCTTCAAAGCAATTTTGAGACTCTTTCTGGAATGGCCATCAGAGCTGTCGGTGTACCCAAAATCTGACAGTTAAGTTCGCAAACTTGCCACTGTGTGTCGACGTTGGCAGCACTGTACAGGCAACTTGGTAAGGGGTCGTGACCTTGGCAAACGACGACAACAGCTCCGATGGCCATTCTATAAAGTTTAGAAATGGTTTGTGATAGTTTTTGCTATAGAATAACTAAAAAACAATCTTACCACAATTATCTATCTCTATATTGTTTCCTATCTTCCCAGTTCTGCATATACGCTCCTACATTCTCTTATTTTGAATGTTACTGTCTTATTTTTTATGCAGAAATCTTTAATTCATCTGGCATTTACTTTTAACTGTGGTGAAATATAGGGGCCATGCTTTGCCTTTCTCTTGATAGCTAGCCATTTATTATGCTAATGCCATTTAGTAAATAAACTATCCTTTCCCCTCTGAATTTAAAAGCCATGAGTATTCTTTCAAAATTTTTAAATGATTCCATTTCTTCTCCAGCTTATCCCATTTTCAGTAAGGTAATGACTTTTTAAAAGCAGGATTTAGTTAATTGGAAAGGTTATTTCTCTGGACTCGAATGTCAGTGCTACCTGGTCCTCTTTCTTGTGGGCTAAAATTGTAAGCACAGGATTATTACTGTGAACAAATCCAACAATGAGGATGTACCTTAACAATTTTAGGACCCTGGGTACAAAATAGAAAATTTGGAATATTTGTTCAATGCTTCTACAAAGCAGTAATGTGTAAATCCTGTGAAGAAAGTTATTTGTTAAATATAAGAAAGAACTCTTTCTTTTCAAACATATGCAGAGAAATTTGGTTCACCAACTCCTTCCTTCATCATGGCGTAGCTGCATAGGGACAGCTGTCCAAGTAACGATTTGGGATGAGGCACCTCAAAGCCGCATCTACGGAGGGATCTGAAGACAAAGTGCCAACTTCACAATTTTATTTGGGGTCCATCCTTTAAGTGTGTCCTGCACAGAGAGCCTAAGTCTACAAGTATCTTGCTGTCATTCATTGTGGAAACCCGTCCTGGGGCTTGGTGATCAACATCATCCTGTCCACCTGGTTTTGCTGAGGAGTGCTGATTGGATTGACCCATCATCAGACAGATGATGGAGGAGAGAGGCACAAGTCCCTTTAGCATCTCCAGCCAGAAGGTAGCAGGCAGAGTGGTGTCAAGTACAGGTTTGAGAATGCGTGGTTATGTATTATATTGTCATAACGACTGATCATCTTTGTAATTAGGAATAGGCTCTTGTGTTAGATGCGAGTATGCTTTCACTTACCATGATGTTTATATTTATCACTTTGAAATGTTTTTGATTCCAAACAATTTGAAACTCAGGAATCTTTCATATGTATTGCTTTGCTTTTCTAAATGTTATCTGAAGTTAACAGATAGTACAGGGCTGGAGGTGGCTACTCCCCAATGCCTCAAGAAGGGCTTCTTCCTGTCTTTCTGCTTCTCCTTCCTTAATGTGTTGATTTTTGTTCTTGAATATATTGCTTCGTCGTTGAGGCATCCCATCGCTAATCTAGGCAGGAAGTAGGGAAAAGGGCCAAGAAATAAAGGGAGATGCCTACTGAATGTATTTGTTCTTTCTCTGCTTTAAAGTCGTGACAGCACATGCTTTTTTGAGTCCCCACACCACAGACTGCTGCTTCCACTTGCATGGGCCCTCCTGACAGACCTGTCACCAGTCAGGGCAGTGAGGTCCCTACAGCTGGTTTAGAGCAGTCTTCACTTAGACCTTTGGCTTGAGGTAAGGCCTTCCCTCCCTCTCTGCTGCTATGTGAACTGATTGGCGTTCTTTAAAAGAAAAAGAGAGAAGTAGCATATAGGTAAGAGAAGGTGGGTGTCACATGTATTGAGATTTTTTTGAAAATACCATTTATTTTGGTTAATTTTTAGAAACTTGTCTGCTTCTTGGATAGTGAAGAAAGTGACTTGAACTTTTAGTATTTCATTTGGTCCAACTTTTTAAAATTGATTGGGGTTAAGTGTTTGTTTTGTTGTCTATTCAGATCTGGTGGTATTTTAGGATGGTAAATGGCATTTCTATTTCCATAAACTGTTGCTTTCTCAAGTATTGTAGTCATAATGGTATTTATCTTTTTAATGGGAAAGTGCTTTCTAAATTTTCCTCTAGGGGAGTTCCCTAATGGTGTAGTGGCTTAAGGCTTTGGCGCTGGCGCTGTCAGCACTGCAGCCTGGGTTTGATTCCCAGTCAGGGAGCTACCCACATACCAAAAAGCAAAAAAAAAAAAAAAAAAAAAAAAAAAAAAAAAAAATCAAAAAAAAAAAAATTTTAAATAAATAAATAAATAAATAAATAGATTTTCCTCAGCTAAATAGTAGAATGGGGACTGCAGTGCATGTATGTCACATCCTGTATTACCTGCTTGCCTTAGCATTATATTTTGGGATGATTAAGTTATGCCTTTCTTAAAAATAGCCTGAGATAAATGGAAATTGGTGAATTAATTTATCTGAGAAGGTTTAGTTAGTGAATTATTAACTTTTAGGAACTCTACTTTAGAATCTGAGTCAGTAAATACCTTCCTTATAGGCTGTAGGTAAGTTTGTCACTGAATAACTGACAGTGTTTTGTGTATATCTTTTGTTGTTTGATGCCAATTTGAATTTTATAACTGATTTTTAATCAGGACTCAGAAAGAAGGAATTTGGAAATGTGCTTATAGGGGAGAGCGGGAGTTCTGGTAGTTTATAATGTATCAGTATGTCGTGATAGTTGATTTATACAGCATCTCATTCACACAATTTCCATATTTAATTACCTGAATCTTGCCATTTGCCCCCTTTATCCTTACTTTGTAGGTTATATTGTCTTGCCTAATGTCCCAAGTTGAAAAAACATTGGAAATGGTTTCATGCATATGCTGTCAGGTGGCTTTGTTTAGTCATTGTGAATGAATCAGTTAAAAAGAACTTGTTCAAGGGTCCCAAACAGCCCAATTGTTATAAATTGGAGAATGAATGTGTCTTAGTAACCCACTGACCCATGAAACTTATTAACCCATGAAAATTATTTAACCCACTTACAGAAACCAGTTCTGGTTATTCATATTTCCTCATTGCTCTGTTCCTTATCATTTGGTATTTTTAAAATAAGTTTTAGACTAGATTCTTGACTAAAGAGCAATCTTTTTATCTTTGACAGAGAAATTTTTTTTTTTTTTACATTCTAAATAATACATGAACATTCAAGAGTAAGTCACAGCCAATTTGAGAAACATGCGTGTCAGAAGTGGCAACCATAGGATGTTGTATATATATCTAGAATTTAACTGGATTTTGGACATTTTTATGTTTTTGATGACTTGTAAACTTTTTGATTTAATTCTCAAGCACAGTGGCTGGTGTGTTGTACAAACCAATTTGGAGAGCAATCTAGTTAGGTAATATGCAAAACCTATGACACAGAGGTTGCCCTACGCAGCCTTCCTCTTGCTGGATCTTGGCTTTGCCTGGCTTCTCTTGATTTTTGTGCACTTTTGGAGCCTTGTTTTCCAGTCATTGTGGCAATTCCGTGAGCAACATGCTCTCCTCATAAATTCCTTGTCTACTCGATATAGCTAAAGTCGAGTTGTTCCTTAAAACCATCACCACGAATATAAGCACATCAACTCTTATTTAGAGAGTGTCCGCATCTCCCCGAGAGGTCCTGTGATTTTACTAGCCAGAATGTCTTGTGCAAGACTTAGAGGGGGAGAAATGGTGTGAAGAAAAAAAAACAAAAGGGCCAGAGGACAGATCGGCAGCTGCCATGGAGCTGAATTCAGGTTTTTAACCTGGATTAGTATCCTCCTGGCATTGAGCAGTAATGTGACTTTGTTCTGAGGTTTCCTTTTTGCCTCAAAACTTTGTCCCTTGTCCTTCTTTCATCCTGATCTTTTCAATAGATGACCCACTTGAAATTTGAGTGAGAAACAGAAGGCATTAGAAACTCCCTCAGTATCCTGCTTCCAAAAAAACGACTGAGCTAGGTATGTCTTCAGCATTTCCTCCTTTGTTAAATATTTAAGGTCAGTTATCTCCACTTGAGTTTTACATTCCACTTTCTTCTGTCTTCCTAAGAAATGTGTACTATCCATTTAAATTTCCCCTTTCTTGTAATTAAACTTGGTGCTCTTAACTAAAGTCCATCAGCATTTAAACATGCTCGAGACTCTTCCTGATTATAAAGGAATTATGCCCTTCCCCAGCCCTGCATCTGTCTAGCTGCTGCTCTCTTTCTCTTCTGTTTCTGTTTCCAGCAGAACTAGAAGGAGTGGTCTGTACCTGCTGCCTCAGCGGTGACCTTTCTAACTTGGCTTCTGCTTCCATAATTCCATCAGAATTGCTCTGTACAAGGTGATCAGGAGCACTCTTCACCAATGATCTCTCAGTCCCTTTCGATACTCGTAATAAGTCAACTCCCCACTCTCGGTTTTTCTCCTAAGTGACTTCTTTCTTTTTTTCCCTTTTGAGTGTCATTACCTACCAGTTGTTAAATGTTGGAGTTCCTCAAAGCTAGTTCTGTTTTAGTCTCAGTCTCTACTCTTTTCCTAAGCAGTTTCATTCATGAACACAGTTTGAATTGTACTCTAGTTTATCAATTACTGACTCAAAATTTGTCTGAACTGTCTCCTCTCTGTGCAGCCATTGACTTGATGTTTACACTTGGATGTTTCCAAGGCCCTTCAGAGTCAGCATGTACTACTAGATCAGACTCGTCTACCCTGTCATCCACCCAGTAACTTAGGAGTCATCTTCAAGTGCCTCCTGCACACTGCTTTTCCCAAACAGCTCTCTAAGCTGTCCCTTTGCACTCTTTCTACAGCTGTCCCCCAGGCCCATCCCAGCTACCATCATCTCTTTCTTGGACAACCGAATTGGTCTGCTACCTGACCTAGTCTCATCGTTCTGGTCCCCTTCTAGGCGGTTTGCTGCTCATTGCCAAAGGATGTTTTAAAAAACAAGACTAATATCCTGTCACTCGAACTGCTTGTCCTTTAGGTCCTTCCTCTTGCTGTTAGAATCAAGACCAAATCCTCAGCATGGACTGTGCGGTCTGGATTTGACCTGCCTGCTCTCTCCCTCCCTTTCTGGGAGCATGTGAGTGAGTGTGCCGCTCTGTCCTGTAACTTCCGCTTCCTTCAGCGGCTGTCGCCTGCTCCGGTTGGGAGTAGAGGCACCGTTTCTTTGGGAGCGTTGTCTGAGCCCCACGGAGCCTGGGTGAGGACCAGGAGGCTTTCCGCCCTTCGCAGTCCTGTACACAGGTGTAAGTGCACATTTAATTTTCTGAGAATTTGATTAATGTCTCTTTCCCTATGACAGCAAGGACCAGGTCCTTTTTAATTTTTTTAAACCATTTTAACCTTGGTGCTGCAAAAAGTTTATCATATAGTTGGGACTGACATAATGAGTGAGTGAATGACTGACAGCACATCACATAGACTGCGGTTTGAAGCTTGGCACTTAAACTTACCTGCTGTGTGACCTAGAGCGAGCTTTTACAGCGGTCAGCATTTCTAAAAGCCTTTCTTCCTCACCTGTTCAGTAGTGCTAGCAACCGCACGCACTGCGAAGTGTTAGCGCACTGTGAGTGCGGGGTTCCGTGCCAGTGCGCAGTGAGTACAGTGAATCCTACGCGGCAGTGCTCCTAACCGCGGGGTTTCAAGTGAGTTTTCTGTGTGTATTTAAACTGCTTTCTCCTCCAGGAGAAAATGAGCCTTTGTGAGGGGCCCTTTGGTCTCCTTCGAAGCCTCCCTCTTTGCTCATGTCCTTTGCAAAGTGGGTCTTTCCATGTATTTCTCTGTGTCCATGTCTGCCCGACCTGTTTCCTGTGTCACGAGCTGTGTGAGGAGGATCTAACGTAGTGGTGACTCTGGAACCTGAACTGGCCCCTGACACATTCCAGGCACGCGGGCCCCATAGTGCCTCTTTTATCCCATCATCTCAGGGCCATTGCCCCATCCGTGCAGCTTCGGTGCTCAGAGGGCCCAGCAAATGGGAAATGCTCTGTTACCCTTAAGCTCTCCTTTTCTGATCGCTGTAATCTAAAACTAATCAAACTCCTTACAGTGTGTTTTAACTATGACTTAGACAGTTGTGAAAACTATAATATTTTAAAGTATTTTGTGCATTATTTCTTAGTACTAGTATATTGATACATCACTCTCTCTTATTGAAATATGTAAATTCACATTTCAAGTAAATAGAGCACTTTTATTAGAAGAGAGAAACTTTGGTTTTCCCTCTTTTATTTTTATTTATTTATTTATTTATTTATTTTTAAAAGTACAAACCACATATTTAATTTTACAATATTTGTAACAGTTAAATATTGATAACGATGATCAAGTATTTACACATTAAATTTAAAAACTATTTGAAAAGAATTACAATTAAAGACAACACATTTACTTTTACTCAGTCAATAACTAAACTGATCAAACAGTCTGGCTATGGATGTATTTTTTTTTTTTAATTCATTTTTATTGATAGACTTTTTGGGGTGAGAGTGACATCTGTTATGTTTTCTCTCTTTTAAAGCAATATAATTAAAATTAAAACTTGAAATGCCTTTCATTCTGTCAATTACTTTTATTTAGAGAAGAGCTATGTTTTTTAAGGCCAGCATTTGTAATACAGGGTAATAAACATTTGCTTAATAACTGACTCCTAGTATGTTTTTAACATTCATGGTTTGTGTATGTGTGTATATTTATACATGCATATAAAGCACCTCGGCTGAAATATATTTCAATTTTATGATTTGGTTCTCAATTTTTTAATAACAGATTTTTACAAAATACATCATGACTTTATATTGTATATTAAATTAGTTCCATTAGTATTTGACATTGAAGTATATTTTCCATTGAGTATTTAAAAAATAATATACTTCATGCTGCTAAGGCTAACATTTTTGCTGCTGTCGGTACACTGGAAGACTTCTGAGAGGGAGAGCGCAGCTCTTAGAGGAAGGAGGACTCAGACCATCTGAGTGTGCTGCAGTGAACTCCAAGTACAGTTACAGCTTGAGAGGCCCTCAAGCAAATGGGGTTACGCCTTCCCACTGGAGTTCAAGGGTAAAACCTGTCGTGCACTTTTTAATACATGCTATGACCAGAGTCTGGGGTGAAGCAGAGCTTCCTGTCCAGTTTGTCACTTGTGACAATCGATGGGATTCTCTAGAGGTTATATTTTTTTCCTACATTTGTGTAACACATGGAAGTTTGACTATAAATAAAACTATTTAAACCAAAAATGAAAATGAGGAGAAATAGGTATATAAAGTGGTGAGTAACCTCAGCATAAACGGAGATTTTGTCAATTGAAGTCTGAAGCTGAGTATTTATTTCTAGCAGATACTCTGCTGCCTCTGATTATTGGTTTTTCCTGTCATTTAATACCTGTGAAGCTTTCCTTCCTTCTCTGAACGGCTTTCCATCCCTCTAATTGCTGAGGTTTGTTTAATGTTGGGTTACTGGTGGGATCAGGCCCCGCATGTACTTGTAAACACACTCCTCCTGATTAACCACTTTATGGAGGATGGGAAAGGCCCACAAAGGAAGGTGGGCCCACATTGTCTTATTTTCTGCTTATCTGACCATTCAGGCACATGATTTAGAAGGTCTGGAAGGAATGAGCCAGCTTAGAGCTGGTGTTTACTAAATACATTATGTAGAATGTAAAATGCTTTAGTAAACACCAATATACAGCCTACAGTGCAGCATTTCAGGGGGTCCATACTAAGTTACCCACTGTCTGAAATCCCAACCAACCATAGGAGCCCAGGGAGAAGCATTTTATATTACCACACCTGAGGCACATGCACCTGATCAAGTCCTTTCTGAATCAAAGGTGGTGTCATTTTTCCATCCCTGTTTTTCTGGACTATATTTAATGCTCCTTTAGGAGGTGGTAGTTTTTCTCTCCAAAAAAGGGCAAGTCTTTTTAGAAGGAGAGGTTTTGTTACTGGCTAAATAAGCCTTGGCTCTGCCTCATGGAATGGAACTCTTGGACACTGTGGCAGCTATGATGGAACACATGGAAACTCAGAGGAAACTCATTTTAGTGCTTGGGGGCAGGGAGAGCCTT
This sequence comes from Lyroderma lyra, assembly GCA_004026885.1. Taxonomy (NCBI): domain Eukaryota; kingdom Metazoa; phylum Chordata; class Mammalia; order Chiroptera; family Megadermatidae; genus Lyroderma; species Lyroderma lyra. The sequence goes on from PVJL010001900.1 coordinate 148,471, forward strand.
AGCATCTTCAGGCAGGCCTGTGGCATTCTAGGCTGGTTCTGGCAGCTGTGTTCTGCAGGGTGCACGAGTAGACAGGGACCTCGTGATGAGCTATTTCGTCATGGAGTCCCGGGTGCTGCTTCCCTAAACATCTGCTGCAGAAGGAAGCATCAGTCAGGCTTGCTTTCTGATGTGAGAGAAATGCTGGGCACCCACCTAGAGAACAGAGAGAATGTTCTTCTGTCAGACACACAGGGTCCTCATCTTGTTTGTGTCCTCACCTCACCAGTTGGGGTGTCAGATTCTATGAGGGCTGTCGGGAAAGCATCCAGACGTGTAATATGAAAACTAGAGGGGTTTATGGCTGGACTCCTTCCGGACAGCCCTCGTTATAGCCTGGGCTGTGAGCTCAGCCCCGCACTTCCTGGCAGCTTTCCTCATCTTTGTCTACTCTTATCTCAGAGTGAGTAGACCTGTTTTCGGAGCCCTGTTCCATATCCACAGTTCATATGAAACTGCTTGTTAGTCTTGCTTTCTGTTGTAGCATTTGCTAATTATAGCAAAATAGCCAAATGGTTATGGTATTCTGCGAAGATTTCACTAAGTGTCCCTTCCCCTTTGCCAAAGCGGAGTTGAATTGAACAACATACAGGACATTTTCATAGCTAAGGATTTTGACTAATTATTTAGTATGTGTTTAAATTGATGCCGAAGGACTGGAGGAATTGAGCTTTTAAAATTAGAAATATTTATAAACCGTTTATGGTAAACATTATGTACCATCGATTCTTTTTTAATATCCTCTCTCTAGCTCTTTTGATTAAATATGCTTTACAAATATCTATTGTTTCTCTCTCTCTGAGTGTGTAGTTAGTAAACAAGACTTCAAGGAAAGACAACAAAATGTTGATAAATGAGGTTATACCTGGGTGGTAGAAATTGGAATACTTATTACTTCTTTGTACTTTGCTCTGTGCTTCATGGGGGAAGGCATATTATTTTTAGCATTGGTAAAAATACTTTTTCTATAATGAGCACATACTCTTTTACAATAGAAAAATGTTTTAAAAACTTGCCAATAATTTAAAACACCATAAAATTTCTACATTGAGCAACATTTGAATTGGAGCTAAATACCACTTACATTTCTCAAAAAAGGGAAAATATTTTTACTCGTGTAGTTCAGAGCCCCACTCACGGGCATTTAAGAATTGTCCACTGTACTTTGGTGAAGGTAAAAACTACACCTGGCAAAATAGCTGTCTATTAGCTTTTTGGAAAAATGGACTCGATGTTGCTTTACCTGAGTGAGTTTGTTTGCTTTTACTTAATTCATTTTTTAATTGGGACTAAATTTTTAAAAAATGATTTTTATTAAAATATTGCTAACATATAATACTATGTCAGTTTCAGGTGTATGCCATCCTTATTCAAAATTTATATACCTGAAGAAGTGCTCACAGCGAGAAGTCGAGCAACTGACACCACACCGCTCTATTGCAGTATTATTCACTGTATTCCCTATGCTGTCCATTACATCTCCATTATTATAGTAAATTCTTTTAAAGTTGGTGTCTGTCACTGAAATGCAGTGGAAATCAGTCTATCTTTGCAATCATCAAGGTACCTTAAGAACAAAGTTTGTTGAAACTTTTAATAAGTTGTCTTATAACCAATTTTTTCATTAGTGATTTTTTTCTACATTTATTTTGTACTTACAAATTGAAGTAGGATTAAAGATAAACTTAATTTTATGGTAAAATGTTTTAAACCTGACAAGATTGAATTAAAACTTATTCTTCAAATGAAAATTTAGTTTCTCTTCCTTTGCATTAGACTTTATTAGGTTATGCACTGGAATAGTGCTTGGAGAAATCTGAAAATGCATGACAAGTTTATTAGAGATTATGTTTTTTGTAATTTTTAGGCTTTCTGAACTTCCAGTTGTCATACATAGGTGACATAATCATTACCGTTACTATATTTCTTTAATGAGGATTTTAAGCAGTTCTCTGGTTCATACATTTATAATGTAATACACCCAAGAAATGAATAGTTATCTCAGTATTTGAATAGAAAAGTTAAAGCATAGAGAAATCATTTGTTTGGTCAGATTGTGAGGAAGTTTAGATATATGTTAAACTGTCCTTTCATCTTCCTTCATGTGCTGTTCTTGTTGTCTGAGAGAAATTTATTTCCTTTTGTTATCAGTGAAATGTGATTCTTTTGTGCCCAATGATGTGTTTTCTGAGAGGATATAAGGAGAAATTGGTTAATATAATTCTGGGGGCTGTTTACACAATTTGGGCTCTTTTCTAGTTACAGGAAGACAAAATACTCATTAACAGTATGCTGTCAGGTTTAAAGCTTGGTTTTTCCTACCATATGATTATAGGATCATTTTGATGTTGGAATTTTGTATCAATTGATTCCATAGATACTCTAGTAGAACTTAAAAGACTTGCATGAGGTTTTTTATACTTCTTCAGTATTTTTTAATATTCATGGAGAGCTTGTCTCCTTGTGGTTTAGTTTTCCAGTCAGGATTTATTTCTAGGTTGGTTTTCCAAAGGAAGTTTATTTTTTTATTTGAATGCCATGCCACCCTTTCCCATATCCATTGACCTTTCTGAAGACTTTGTAGTCTCCATTTAATGCCTAATTATTTAAGGATTCTCTGAGCATTTTGCTTGAAGCCTGTTTTTCCCTCTTAGCCATTGACAGCAAAACACATCTGCCTGAGTGAGGCGCTTTGATCTTCAGAGAGCTTTATCTAAAGGGAGATTAAAAAGAAGGCTGTCAGGCATCTCCCCCAAGACACGGAAAATGATTCCTAGGATTTCAGATCAGGTGAAGCTTCTCCTCTGAGGAAGACTGTGGAAAGTAACTGCTGACCAATGGTTTAAGCACTGGTTTGCGATTCCAGAGATGTGCTTGACTTGGACTTAGGGACTATTTTAAATTTTGCCTCAGGCACAGAATTCATGCAGTAATATCGATGGCCAGAAGCAACTCTTCTCCATTAATTTTACCTTATTTTACACTAGTGTCTGTGGGGAAGAGATGCAGGAGGTAGGTCCTGTTTGTTCTCAGCCTGGCTGGAGCCTAGTGTCATAGGATGGAATTTCAACCACTCTTCCGATGCTAGAATTGAAACACTTCCATGATGCGTACGATAATCCCTCTCCCTCCCCGCTCCTTTTAAACAAATATGTATAGTGCTTATTTGGTGCCAGCCTCTGGGTTTGTATTGTTTTCCAGGAGTAATCTAACAGGCAAAGGCTCTGACAGGCTAGAGGTCAAAGTGCTGTCCTCAGAACACTACGATTTCTTTAAGGGCCTCAGAAAGGAGAGGGGACAGTGGAAGTCTAAAGAAGGATCACACAGTGTGCTGTCTGACACAAACGGTTGGAAGGACACAATAAATAAGGAACTGACAGGAGAAACAATCTTTTTAAATTCCTTTTCAGAATTCCAGGCTTTTTATGAGATTTTGAGAAAACTGCTTAGCCTTATGTTCTTCTATTTTGAGCTGTTAGGGGAAAATATATCAATGCTAATTTCTGCTATAATCCTTTGTTCACTTTGTATTTTGTGCTTAAAGTGTTGGAGAATCCAGAGGCTGTTTAATATACAAGGCATTGCCTGTAAAATATTCCTTCACCATGTACATAGTTTGCTTTATTTGAGAAACAACCACCTTTCTTTTCTCTTCCTCATTTACACCTCAGTGAGTCTCCAAGTTGACCAAAAGACCCTGTCAACATCTGCAATTATTATGTCTGTTTGAGGGCTAATGGTGTGTGGGACTTGAGTTGCTATTAGCTGATAACATTTGATGTCCTTCATTTTATTAATTTGTTTAGGAAAACTATTTGGACTCCATATACAAGTGCTTGTTAATTACTTGAGTCATGAGAAGCCTGAGAGGTCCACGTGTCCCGTTAATTCCTTTGAGTCTGAAAATTTTCTCATAATAGGTTTGGCAAGAAGAGTAAGTGAGATAATGAAGAGATAAGTATGTAGTTTTAGCATGACATAAAGCTGTGATTTCAGTAGCGGTATTAGGAATCTAGATTATTTTTATTAGACCTTGTTTCTTTCTGCAAAATCATTATTATCTTCTAATATTGTAAATTAGGTTATTTCACATTGTTATTTTTAATGTGTGTTAAACCTCAAAATGTAGGTACTTAAAACCTTGCTAATAAGTAGTCATTAATAAAGTTAGCAATATGAGCAATCAGTTTAAATTCTTTAATTCAGATGAGTTCAGTTTTGAATATTTACACTGTGTTTTCAATTTGGCTAAGATGTTTGAAGTCAGGCATAAGAAATGTCAGTTTACCCAGGCCAGCTTAGTTTGTGTTCAAGTGAAGGGTTAATAACCTGTGTAGAAACAGAGACTATTACCTTTAGCAGCCAAGAACAAAATAAACTTTTCATGGCTTTGTTTTTTATAGTCCATTTGACTTTCTGTTTTTAGTATAAAACTTGTCTGGTTATACGAGGTGAAACAGTCTCTGGGACTTTATCATTAAACTTCCACTGTAATGTGAACTTTCTCTGAACAGAAAGTGTAGTTTTTTGCATTTGATTTGGGGAAAGGCTTATTTTCCTCTTTAACATAATCAAACTCTTCAGATTAATGCATAACCGCAGTCACTTTTACTTGAAGCGTGCCTTGTAGTCTTGAGCATTTTGTCAGTTTCTCACTCTTGTAACCTTTACGTCCCTCGTCTGTGGTTTTGCTTACGCAGGGCTTTTACAGTGACTGTGAGGGCATTCTTACCCATTGTCCGTGACCCCTTCCCCACCGTGCTTTGGGTTAGTAAATTCATACTTCCTTCCATTACTTTTTGTTGACGAAAAGGATTGTGAATATTATTTTGCATCTCTTCTTTTCTGGATGTTCACAGCAGTCTATCTTTAGCTGTTTTTATAATTTTGAAACACCTATTCCTGGAGGGGAGGAATTATAAAGAACAGTTTAGTTTCTACCTGTTACCCATTTTGTGCAGATTTTGAGCATCTGGCCTATGACCACTATGTTGGCTAGGTCCTGTGAAGGACATGAAAAGAATTAGTAATTTTTCCTGCCCAAAGAGATTTACAGTCTAATTAGAGGGAACAAGCCAATAAGTTAGAAAACAATACAAGATAAAAATAATATGTAAACATGTTTTAAAAGAACCAAATATGTGAAATTATTATTGTTATATTTTAGCAGAGTAATTGTAACTGTATTTAGTTAAAATGGTTATATCCCCATCATAAGGCCTTGTAATAAACAGGATACTACCTCTTGAATTTGAAAGAAAATGAATCACTGCCTTACTGAAGTTTATGGAGCACCAGAAACTTTCAAAATTTAGAACTTTAGCCAAAATCACTCAATTTACATTTGAAGAAACCAAGGCCAGTAACTTGCGAAAGTCACACAGCTCATTAGTAGTTGCGCCAGCAGTGGAGCCCAGGGTAAGAGCTCCGCGCGTTCGGGCTATTGGCAGCACTTATGGGAGAGGTACTCGTGGGCATTGCTGGTGGAATAAATCAAAGGCCATTATGTTTAGATTCTTTAATTCTGCTTTCACTTCCTTCTCTTCTTCTTGCTACTCGTCTTTCTCCAATGTTGTCAACGTCATGAGCGTCATTATCCCCTTTAAAACGTGCTTTCATGTACTGTAACCAGTGTACCTGAGCATCACAGGAAAGAAGGCCAGGGCGGACTCTGATCTAAGACGAGAAGGCACTGGTAAGAGAGAGAAATAATTTGCTGAAGTAAGAGAAGCAAGACCTCAACCCAACTGTCCTCTAAGCCGCTCCCGTTGCCCCTCCGAAAGCTGGTTCCACCTCAGCCTTTCCCGAACCAGGGAATCAATTAGGACGTGTAGAAAATGAGGAGTGAAATTATGTTTAAATGCTTATTGTAATTACTTGGCTTGTACCTTTTGAAATGCTTTATAAGTTTCCCTCTTCAGTAATTCATCTGGATTTGTGCTGTGTGCATTATTAGTCATTATGTAAACACAAACCTAGGCTGGTGTGAGGAACAAACCAGTGAAGTTTTTAAAGCCCGAGGGACTACCCTTCTCAGATGGGCTCTTGCATTCACTGGGATGCCGGCCGTCCTACATGACCTCTAAAAAAGCCTTTGAGTTCTACTGGACACTTCCATCTGCTTATTCATTACTACATTTTCCCCTGCGTTCAGCTATGCATAGATCTTGAATGATTGCTTTTATTTTATTTGTTTTTCTAGTTGCCTTCATTCTACTTTTTAGCTGCTGCTTCCTAAACATAGAGCCCTCGCTCCCAACATAAGGTGTTCATATATATGATAATATTCAGGGAGTGTGATGAAACTAGGTGACCATTTTAGATTATTGTATTACCTTACTTTTTCCCCTTAGGCTGTTTCCCCAGATTTGTGTATATTCTTTGCTACCACAGCAGTGAAGGGGGATGGGAGGAGGCTGGACTTTCAGATCGGAATAGTTCGGGTTGAAAGGTGCCCTCACCGTTTGCTGGCTGTGTGGTCTGAGGCCAAGTCCTTGGCATCTTCGGGCCTTGATTTGCTCACCTGTAAGGTAAGGACAGGTGCCTGCCGTGGAGGCTTATGTGAGGGTTGTCTACCTGTCTACTTGATACTTACATGAGATGTTTTAAAGACACTTCATGTTCATCTGTCCAGAGTCAACCTCAGTGTCTCTCTCCCTCCAGCCCCGCCTCCCACCCCTGACCCACTCTCTGTTCTCTGACTTCCCTTCAGTTACACATTTCTCTGTCCCTGTGTCTGCACCATTGCTTTTTGCCACGTTCACCCCCTGCATTTCTCCGTATCCCACCTACCTTTCTCCACCTCTGATGACATCATTTAGTTCAGACTGCTGCTGTTGGTCCCCAAGGTCACTGGAGTAACATCTGACTGATTTCCCTGCATTCACTCTGGTACCCTCCATGCTGTCCACAGGAACCCCAAGATGACATTTTAACAACAGTTAACCATGCCATTCTCTTGCTGAAGACTCCTCAGCCCCGCCCCCACCCCCCCGGAAAGCCTGGCCTGCGGTTGGGTCCCGCGTGGTCTGGGTTCTGCCCTCTCCTTGCTGTCCAGGTACCTGCTGCTGTCCGCTGTCTCCCAGGCATGGGCTGTCCTCTTCCTCTGGGGTCCCTGCCCCGTGCTCCCTGCCACCTCCCAGGCCTGTCCCCTCTCGTGCCCCACCCGCCTTCCGAGCTTACCAGCTGCCCATGCTCACTCCCGAGGAGACTGCGGCTGCTGAGGTGTGCCGCGGGTGTCAGACCCCGGGAGCGCCTTGTCGCAGGCCCTTCCAGAACAGTCTCTCCCCCGGAAAGCATTCAGCAAGGCGGTCTGTGGATTGGGCAGTAATCAAGCAGGACTTAGTAGGTGCTCGACATACAGTTTCTTCTCCCTCCAACTAATTTTCCAGCTGTGAAATTTATTTTGATGATTAATGTTTCATTGCATAGTAATGACTTGTCTTTAATTATTTGCTTTTTAAAAGATTTACTTTTAGGTATGACTAGTTTATGTCATGGCAAGTTTTTTTTCCTTCAATTGAAAGTCCATGGCAGAATTGGACTAAAAATAAAGAAATTCACTGAACTTCAAGTCAAGCTTGTATGATATATTAATTTTAAAGAATGAAATATATCTGTATGTGATGACCTTTACGTATAAATCTGTGATTTCGTAGTGGATCTACATTATAAAAAATCACCTTAGCTCGTCTGTAGCTCTCGGTGGCACATGAGGTAAGAGTTACCACTCCACTTGATCTCTGCCCCAAAAGATGGATTAACTCGGACATTTTGGTTTTCCCTCTAAACGCCCACCAGAATTGAGTAGCTTTAGTTTAGTTTAAAGCCTGCTTATTATTTTTTGTCATTAAAACTTCTGTTGACCATGAAAAGCTTTGTATTTTTAAAACCAACTCAAAACCTATTTCAAAACAATGTGTCTCACTCGTGCATTAGGTGACTGATTTTATTTATTTATTTATTTAAATTTATTTTTATTGTTAGACTTATTGGGGTGACATCTGTTAGCAAGGATTACATAGGTTTCAGGCATACAATTCTACAGTGCATTGTCACCTTGTTGTATTATAAGTTCACCACCTAATGTGACTTCTCTTTCCATCACCTTATATTTAGCTTCCCCCCATCCTCTCCCACCCCCTCCCCTCTCTCCCCTCCCTAACCCACTCGTCCCCAAATAACCATTAAACTATTGATTGTGTCCATGGGTTATTTGTTTGTTCATTTCTTTTTTCTTTGCTTTCTGATTTTATTTATATTCTCTTATTCATCAACATTTTTGGGGTGCTTCCTAAAGTGCGTCATGTGCGTATGAAAGCTGTTCCTGTGATCTTGTGTCTTTGGTCACTTTCCACCTTTATGGCTTTCTTTAATGTCGTGACTGAACGTTGCACAGGATTTTGTGGTCCTTAGAAGAGTGTCATGTTCGTTGACAGTTTCCTCAGCCCCCAGGACCCGTCTCGGCCACATGCAGCCCTGCAAGGCTGTGCTTTCACGAAACGGTCCGTGGTGAGCCCAGCACTGCTTCACGGTTAGGCAGACGTAGCTTATTTTCCCCAGAGTAGTGTACTACTGTTCTCACTGAGATCTGTATTCCGCTTTTCTGCCAAATGATAGAACTCAGTAAAATCTTCTCAGATTTGATTCCCAAGGGCTTGGGGGTCCTACAGGACTCCACCATTCATTTGTCTTAGGCCGTACGTGGGTTTTCTCCCCAGGCCGTTGCTTTTGGGCTTTCTTAATGGTGGATTGATTTTATGTGTGGAAATTCAGCATTTTTACGTGGTTAAACACGTTGATCTCTTCGCAGTAAATTTTCAAAACTCCAGTGCTTTCTTCTCCTCTGTTCTTTGCAGTGTGGCAAGGAGGTTTGTTACCCCCCTCACCCCCTAGCCTAAGGATTGACCTGATTTGGTTGAATTTAGAGGCATAATCCCGTTGCCCTTGCTGTGACTGGAACATAGGCCCAATCTCACAGGGTATGGCGTTCTGTTCATTACAGCGTCTGGAAAGAGGTGGCCCTGTGACCAGGAGGCTTTGCAGTGAACAGAGGAGCAGGAACTTCTTGCTAGATGGGGGGGCATGCAGGTGGGTAGGCCCGAGGTTGCGTAGACATGATGGATGTCTACTATGGATGAGACCGGCCAAGGGCAAGAAGAGGGCAGATTGGAGAGGATGGTGGAGCAGTGACACTGGAACGTGATCAAAATGAGCCTGAAAGTGACCTGCCTCTGCATTTGGCAGTTACACAAGCCATCAAATTGCTTCCTTGTTTAAGTCACTTGGTATAGATTTCCAATTTGCAGCTGAAAACACCCTAGGATTCATTTTCGCCTTACGGTTTTTATGAGAAGTTAGATGAAAAATTTCCCTGCATTTTCTTCTCATATTTGTGAAACGTTTGTTCATCTCACAAATGTTTTGATCTACATGTAGCATCTTTGGTTGTGTGGTAGGAGTTGGAGGTCTACCTTTACTCTCTCCCCCCCCCCCCCAGTTTCTAATTATGTATTGAATTATATCTTTTCCCATTGATTTAAAACGTATTTCTTATGAAACTTTACCCTGTTTGTGGATTTTCTGTTTGGCTCCACTGATTTGTCTTTATATCCCTTTATCAATAGAAATATTATAAAGTGTTATTCTTTATAGTGTATTTAGTGCAGATCTCCCTTGTTATCACCCCCGCCCCCAGTTTTTTGGTCATTACCTTTATTTACTCTGGAAAATTCTTTCCTCCCTCACTTTTTTGGGGGGGCATTCCTATTCTCTGTGTCCTTTTTTTATTTATTTATTTTTTTTTATTTTCCAATTACCGTATTTTATGCACCATAAGGTGCACCAGATTATAAGGCACAGTCTCAATTGCGGGGTCACTTTCTGTATTTAACCCATACATAAGGCGCACCTATTATAAGGCGCATGCTAAAACATACTGTCTACAAAAAAAGGTAACAGAAGCAAAACTTTATTCTACTATTTAACAATACACTCACATTATTTTTTAATCATTCTTCTCCCACAAATCCATGTCTCTTCACTGGTGCCATTTTCGGGGGTCCTCAGACAAACAAATGTTGTTTTGCAGCATACCGGTAGTATACCTACCGGAGGCGTGGCGGAGGTAAGCGTATGTACTGTACGTATTACGTACTGTTCTCTGATTGGTTTATCCCTGCCAGCGTACGTGATGTACGTATTACGTCCCTGGGTCAGCAGGAAGTGGTGCCATAGTCAGTCAAGCAGAGCGCTTACCGAAGTCGCACAACAACATTTTTACAGATTTTGAAACTCAGTGCACACATAAGGTGCACCGGATTATCAGGCGCACGGCCGATTTTTGAGAAAATTTAAGGCTCTTAGGTGCGCCTTATAGTGCAGAAAATAGGGTATTTATTTGCCTTATGCTGCATGCTAGATGATTTCTTCTTTTCTGTATCCTGGCTCACAAATTCTTTTTTCAGCTTTATCTGACTTGCTATTTAGGTGATTCTACTTTTTATTTTATTATTTTTTAGAAGGTGTGTTTTTTACTTTGTAAAATATACTTGGTCATATATGTTTCATTGTCTCTTGGTCCTTTTTTGAGACTTTAATTTCCTATTATTTTTCAAAATATATTCAGTGTCCTACGTTGTAGTCTGTATCTGAACATTCCGTATATCTTATTTTTTAATTAGTCTACTATCATGTTTGCTTTTTCTATTAACCTTTATAATGATGCCTTTTTCCTTCTATATGCTACTATTTTATTGTGTGTTCACGTGTGTGGAGACTAATAGTAAAAATTGTGTGAGGACTGTGTCAAGGGAGCCTCTCTCTAGAGACATGGTGTTTTCTCTGTCATAGGTTTGGTGCAGCTGTCAAGATGGCACTACTTGAAATTAATTTCTCTGTTTGACGTTTTAGGCCATACATAGAGAGCAAGTTAAACATCAGTCATTTATTAATGTCAGTTTGTGATTAGAATTTACTTTTTTTCCTACCTTCATCCAGAATCGACACCAAAAAAGACAAGTTTCCTTGCTACCTACTTTGTGGAACAGATTTTTTTCTTTAGTTCACCTTTTCACAGAATGTAGGGACCTATAGTTGCTCTGGCTTTATATAATTTCCCACCTTATATAGGCCAAGGCCTTGTCTCCTTTTGTGCAGTTATTAAAAGCACAAACTGTAGATTCTGGGGTTACCAACTGAAACCACTTGGGGTTTATGCTCCATCTTTTTTTTAAAATGTATTTTTCAATTGTAGTTAATACACAACATTGTATTCGTTTCAGGTATATGACATAGTAGTTACATATTGTATACCTTTCAAAGTGATCACCATGATGAGTCTAGTACCCGTCTGTGTGCTCCTTCTGTGGGTTCCCTGTTTATTTGCTCTGTCCTTGGAGAAGGGGTTTCCTTTCTTGCAAGCCAAGCTGTGCACATAAAAGCATTTATCTTTTATTTTTTCATATTTTATTTCAAAAAAAACTTTTGGGAATCTAGATTAGACTGTTTCATTTTCTAGTTTTAAAAATGCTGACATGTTTAGAATGTGAAAATTTATGAACAGTGTTCACTACTGCTTTATGAATGTATAGTTTTAAAATATGTAAACAATGCACTATATGTTTGTTCTTAAATGCTGTTTAACTTGAGATATTTTTTAGGTTTATTAATATAAATACATATAGATACATAACTTTTAACTGCTACATGAAGTTTCATCTTGTCATAAATAATAACGTTTTAGTTATCCATTCTCTATTAGTAAGCATTTAGGTGTTTTCACTTTTTGCTATAACAAACAAAAATATTCTCACTCATTTCTTTGCGCATCTTTGAGAGAGTTTCTTTGAGGTGTATAATTAAAAGTGGAATTGAAATTTGTTAAGTCCTTAGGTGAACCATTTGGTAGTTCATGGGGCGCAGTCTCTTCCACAGGTCTACAGAGGTAAAAGAAAACATGGGCACCACTTGCAATTAAAGATACTTAAGAATTAGCTGATAAGCGAATGCAGTGTACTGCCTGTGGTTGGACCCTGATTTGAACAAACCAGCTATAAAAGTAATTTTAAGACGTTTGTATGAATTTGAACATGGACTGGGAATAAGATGAAATGAAGGAATTTTTGTTAACTTTGTTAGCTGTGACAATAGTGTGATTGATTATATAGGGAAACCATCCTTATTTGTAAGAGATGCTTGCTGGAGTATGCACGAGGTTATATCATGATGTCTGGTACTTACTTGAAAATAAGTCAACAAAATGTTGATAAGACAAACATGGCACCATGTTGATATTACACCTGGATGGTGGGTACATAGGTATTCATTAGACTGTTCTTGGTACTTGTATTTGTATTTGGACTTTCACAATAGTTGAAAAGAAAAAAAAATATTTGCTCCTCATTCTGTAACAGGTTGACAAACTATGGTCTGAGGGCCAGATTTGACCCATGCAAGTTCTTGTAAATAAAGTTTTATTGAAAGATAGTCATACTCATTTGTTTAGGTGTTGTCTGTGGCTGCCTTTGTGCTATATTTGGCAGAGGTGAGTAGTCTCCAGGAGGCCATTTGGCCTGCATGGCCTAAAGTACTCTCTCGCCTTTTACATACAGAAAAGGTTTGTTCTATATACATACACCGATTTATTATTTTTTTTAATAGCCCTTAACTCTGCTCTTTCCTCTCCCTTTAATATATAATTATTTGTTCTTTGTTTGGCTCTGATCACTAGACTATAAGCTTCAGAAACACTGTGTTTTCACTAAAATAATACCAGGCATGTACGAGGAGCTCAGTAAACATGTGCTGAATAGTGACCGTGTTAACATGTCCGAGGCCGGTTTCTCCATACCCTTGTTAGCACCTGTGAGTATGTCACGAGATTTATAAATTTTGCTGATAAAGTGGGTGAAATAGTATTACATTATACTTTTCATTTGCATGCCTCTGGTTCCTACGGGTGACTTTATGCTTTTTTTCCTGTGTTCTCTGTTTATTGAGTATGTATATTTTATTGTGTGAATTGCTTCTAATCCTTTACCCATTTTTCTATTTGGCTGCCTTCAGTAATGCTTTGATCTGGATTGAAGCTGCTTTCCTCCAGAGTGGATCTGTATTTAGTTTTGCCAGTTGCCTGGGGGCACAATTACCTGAAAGCTACATTTAAAAAATGTTTGCTTGGGGGTTGTTTTGGACTTCCTGTTAGTGTAGCCTGAATCTGGGCTACAGACCTGCGGGAGGCCCCCTGGTGGTTATAAATTCTCAAGGACGCCCTTTCCCTTCTACTCTAATAAAGTCAGGCCGGTTTCTTTGCTTTTCTTGTCAATACAGGGATTTATTTCTCATTCACTTTTACTCTGTAATCAGAGGACTTGGGGATTTCAACTTAATTCTGAGTGTCTTTTGTACTTCCCTGTTTGGGGAGACCGTAGGCTTCCTTGCCTCTCTCTGATGCCCTGTGCAGTGCAGCCATCAAACCAGGCGCTCCAGGCCACGGAGTTCAGAGAGATGATGGGGTGAGCTCTCTGTCCTCCCAGCACCCACCTCCCATTTCCCTGCCAGTCCTACTCTCCTCCTGATCAGAAATGCATTTTAGAACACCCTTTTTTGAAATATTTAACATTTTAAATTGTAGGTATGTAGTTTAGGGCATCTGGTCTTTCATGGTGCCATGAAATGAAGCCTTTTATCTTTTATAGTAGACCTTTTATTGTGTGGCTTATCTTTTCTTGTAGATATTTTGACATTCTTTACATGCTTTAATTATTAATCCTTTCTTACATCACAAGTTCTGGTCCAATCTGTTGCCCTTTTTGCTTTTTGGTCACACAAACATTTAAATTTTGATGTCATTAAGTTTTTCGCTTAGTGTTTTAAGTTTTATGTCTTTTTAAAGAAGGGATCTCATCCAAGGTTATAAAATATTTTCCTACATCTTCTATCCGTATTTATATAGTTTTGTTTTGAGTATGTTGATCATCAGTTCACCTAGAACATTTCTTGTGACTTATATGAGGTGGGGCTTTAACCATTTATTCCCCCAAAAAGGATAGCTGATTTGATTATCTAATTCTTTCTCAGTATGTGTCAGGGCCCTGGCAGAAAGCAGAAATGTGCACGCGAAAGGGATGATCTGAGAAGTGTTTATTTAATAAAGGGTCTTTCACAAAGGTGTGGCAGTCTAGGGAAACTGAAAGGTACTCCTGCCAAACGGGAGCCAGTGACAGTCTCCTCTTCCACTGGGATGCCTTAAGGGATAGAGGCATGGAAGTGGAAAACAGATGTGGAAAGGGCTGAGTGGGGAGGGCCACCTGAGAGGAGCTGTGACATTTTGTGGAGGGGTGCAGTGAGCCTTGTGGCAACTCTAAAAGGAATAGTTGTATGTGGGGGTTGGGGGTTGGGGGTTGGGGAGCAGTCAGGATTCAGGGGCCAGAATAAATACCTTGCCCATTGGTTGAAACCACCGGAAGTCCCAGGTGCCTAATCATGTAGTCCCAGCAGGGCAGCCTCTTAGGGCACAGCTCAGGGGACAGGCAGCTGTGTTTAAAGAGGTATGTGGGACATATTCAGCATGCCAACTGGGTGGAAATTTTACCTTTTTAACTTCTCAAATTCCATAAACTATAGGGCACTACACCAAGGTGTATTGGGTTCAAATCCAGATTTCTGCCCAGCACTAGCTGTGGGACAAGTTACTATATTAATACTTAGATTGTGTTGTAGTTTTCTTAACTGTAAAATGGGAATCATGAAACTAGCTACTGTAAAAGATTGTGGTGAGAATTAAATAAGCTTATCTATGTAATGAACTTAGAACCAGTTCTGGTATGTAATAGAGCCAAGTAAGTGTCAGCTGTGATGGTGATGAGGATGGCAACACTGCTGATACTGATTTCAAGGTTTTTCATTTCTCTTCTGTTAATTAGTTTCTCTTTTCCTGTATTAATATCATACCATTTTAATTACTATAATGCTATATTGTTTTCTGTATTGTTTTGTATTGGTAAAGCTCTTTCATTGTTCTTTGAAAAAATTTTCTTACATATTTTAATTTTATATAAGTTTTAGAATTAGCTTGTCAAGTTCCCCCCCAAAATGTTCGAATTTTGATAGGGATAGGGATTACATTTAGCAATGAATTTGTTAAAAACTGACACATTTACAGTATTGAGTCTCACCATTCTTGAACAGAGTGTATCTTTTCATTTATTCAGACTACTTTTAAGTCCTTTAGTAAAGTTTTATAGTTGACTTCATAAAGATCTTGCACATTTTAGTTTTATACCGACTTTAGTGTTTATGTTGCTTTTTTCTATTAGATTCTTAAGTTAGCTATTTTGGAGATATGAGAGCTGTTGATTTTTGTGTTGACCTGGTATGTGGTCCACTTGCCCAAATTTCTGATTATTTTTCTGTTGATTGCCTTTGATTTTCTAGGTGAATATTCATATTGTTTATGAATTATGGTAATCTTGTCTTTTACTTTTCAATATTTAAGCTCTAAATTTTTTGTATATTTTATTGCAATACCCAAATCAGTACAATGTGGGGTTGCAGCAGGCAGAACAGATCTTGTCTTACTCCTCCTTTTAATGGATGCTTTCAGTATTTACCATTAAATGTAAAGTTTTTTTCTAAATTTTTGGTATATACTCTTTATCCAAATTTGCTCAGCATTTTTGTTAGGAATTGGAGTTCCATACTATCAAATGATATTTCAGCCTCTATTTGATAACCATATGATTTTTTTCTCTTTTAATATAATAAATTCATTGAGACTTTTCTTCTTTTCCCTTTTTTATTATTGAAATATAACATATTTATATACCTTGGATAAACACCACAAGGTCACAACACTTACCTAACTTTTATACTTTAAAGTTGCGTTTTATTTTAAAATGTTACATCTATGTTCATAGATGCTATTTCCACCTAAGTTTCTGTTCTCATACTTATCCAATTATGTTAGCCTCTTAAAATATGTTCATTAGCTTTTTTAAAATCTTTGTTCAAAGACTTTTTTTTTATATAACATGGGAATTGTCTATTCTTTGAAGATTTAGAAAACTTGTCCATAAACCATCTGAGCTTAGTCCTTTCTCTTTTTTTTTTTTTGGAGTTAAATCACTAGTTGTGATTTTAGTTTTATCTATATTATTTGGTCTGTTCATATTTCTTTTTATTCCTATGAAAGTTTTACTGTATTTTTCTAATACTTCATTCATTCTGCCTAGGTTTTAAAATTGAAGTTATATGGGAAAAGTAAAAAAAAAATCCTTCAAATCTGAGCATGTGTTCCTTTTCCCATTGCTGATGTAGGTTATTTGGACTAACTCTTACTTCCTAATCAGGTTTATCAAACCTTCACTAGTTGTGTTCTTCATTTCAAAGAGCCTGGGTTTCAGACGTCCTAGTGTTACTGTTTGCTTTCTGCCTCCCCTGTCCTGAATTTTATGCTTTATCTTCTGATTAAAATTCTGGCTATATTTCTTTTTACTTTTTTCCCCCTACCTGTGCCTTTCCTTTCTTTCCCTCCTTTTTTGGTATGAAATGTTTTTACTGTCATTATTTTCAAAGGATTTTGTAATTTCTTCTTTAACTTGGTTTGAAAAGTGATTTGGTATTTGGGGAGAACTTAAAAAAATCTTTTACCTTATTTAGCTATGATTGGTTCATATTTTCATTATGAATTTTAGTTTTTATTACATTATCTTCAGAGAATATAATCTCTGTAACTTACGTTCTTTTGAATTGAGGCTTAGTTGTGGCAGAATATGTGATCAAGTTTTATAGGTGTTCCAAGATCACAAAATGATTTTGAAGTCCATTACAATGACTATCAGGAAGCTTTCAGCTACAGGTAATGGAAAACCAACTACAGTGGGTTCAGCAGGAAGGAAATTTATTATCTACGTCATAAGAAGTCCTGAAGTAGGGTAAGGCTGGGGGTTTTTACCTGGAGGCCTCAGTAACATCACCAAATACCTAAGTTTCTCCTATTTTTTCCTTCTTCTCATCTCAGCTTGACATCCTGGGCTTGTCTTCTGAGCCTGGCTCTCCTCAAAGTTTCAGGATGGCTCTCACAGATAATGACCAGAGGCTGACAAGAGTAAATGTTCCCACTTCAGTGCATGCATGTGTGTGTAAGGTCTTCCCAGAAACTTTCTGTAGATTGAACAGGCCCTTTCAATGGCCATAATTGCATTAGCGGTCCATTCCTTAACTAGGCATGGGAATGAGACCACCATAGGTAGTAAGTGCAATAATGAGGGTGAGTTGGGGTTAGGGGTGCACAAGGGGCAGTAGCTTCTCCTAAAGAACACAGACCCTGGGCCCAAGTGAACAAAATCAAGGTTCTGGGTGTGTGTTTAAAGGCTGAGTGGGGTAGGGTATGCAGGCCTGGTGATTGGGCAGGAAACCAGTGTTAAACCATGCACACACTGGGATACTTTAGCAGCTATGACATGGCACGGACAATCCACATGCTTCCTTTGGAATAGTTACTCCTTCAGGTGTAACAAAGCAAGCGTCTTCTGGACTATAAACAATTGAGTTTATCATGGAAAGTTTGGTATGATTTTTAATAAATAATTGCTGCCCCATTGAAAAAGATGACTATGAAATTCTCTTTCTGCTCCTACGAGTATATCATACGTATCTTTGCTATATTCTTTATGACTTAGAATGTTATGGTTCTGAGCAGACACTGTGTCATCTTTATAGTTCTCCAGCACTGAGCACTGGATTTCCGGAAACTAATTACCAGTAATAATAAAAGGCGCACATCCAGAGATTGAAGTGTAACTCCAGATGTGAGTAGCTACCTAGTTTGTTTTTATTAAAATGTTATTTTTTTCCTGCATATTTATAATCCAGGGAAAGCTTCTAATATGAAAAATAAAGTATATTTAAGGCAACTTATAAAAATAATTGGTTTATCAGCATTGTGAAAATATAGGTGAGATGGTCCTATTAAAATGTGGTCACAAAGTATAAATGGTAATGCAGCAAGATCCATGCCAACTAATTACTAGTTCAAGTTTATTGTAAAATGCTGAAGTAATGGGCCATTACAGTGTCACTAAATGAGTCCTGTCATAAAAAACTGATACTACCAGTTATACATAAGATAAAGGCTGATGCATTTGGGTAACCAGTTGTCATGATGAGTTTTTTATCCCCCATGTGCTTACTGTCCATTTGTTTTTTTCATTTTTATCGAGAGAATACACAAAAATGATCCATTGTCACTTGCCTTCAGACTGGAATTACTTGTCTCAATGTTTAGACATAAATACCAATTATGTGAAAAGAAGTCTATTTTAAGTAAAATTATTACTATTAACATAATGTATCTTGTAACTGTCTAATTTTATAAGTGCTAAGTTCTTCCCTTTGCATCCAGGTAATTTAATATGAATGATGGGTTGTTAAATTCTTTTCATAGGAAATAGGAATATTTTAAGCTAATAGCCTTTATCAATGATGCCAATTAGCAGAAGAGAATTGAATTTCCAGGATTTATATTTCTTAACAGCTCTTTCAGGCTTGTTTTGTTACTCTTGGTATTGGGGAAGGTGTATGAAAATTGGCCTAGGTATTGGGTCTGGCATCGAATAAATTATCCATTAATTGAACAAGTATTTATTATGTGTCTGTGATTGCCAGCTACTTGTGTGTTCCGTACATCATATTAAAGATTGCCATTTCTTTTATTCTGATATCTTTAGAGACCTTATTTTGCATTAAGAATTTAGCACATGGAGTGCTATAGCTTACCATCACCCTCATTTATTGTTCTATCAGGAGTAGAATTCACTGAGTACACATGAGTGAAGATGAGGCTCAAAGAATGTCAGTTATAGCTAGTGAGGGGGAAAATGCTGCCTGAGCCCACATCCCTGACTCGGGTGGTCTGGGAGGCCACCTCCGGTCCAACAGCTCAGATAAGGGGATTTGTAGGGGGCCCCTGTCCCACATTTGGGCAGCCTCCCAGTTTTTCCAAGGTAGGTGCTTCCTTTAGGTCTTGATGAAGTGCATTCTGTCTCATTTTCTGGGGGGCATTCTAAGAACTCTGGGAGACGAGGGGAGTAGTGGGTTCTCCCTGTCCCCTGATCTTACAGGCAAATTTGCTTCTGTTTGGCATTCAGGCCTGTGTAGTGTTCATCCTGAGGCCCCAAATTGTAAATGTGAAAGGGCCTCCATGAACTGGGTGATCATCTTCCCTGCCTGGTGCTCTGTGTACATTTGCTCCAAGCCTCACTGTGTTGTAGACTCCAGAAGAAGGAGGACAGGGCTCTAGTTTTGGTTGCCTGGTGGAAGTTCAGGCATGTGCTGTGGAACTTATGGACAAAGTATGTAGCCATAAGTGAGCAGGTTGTTCAAGCCTCCTGTGCTGCCCATTTTGGCTACCATTCAGACGTTTCTCCTGTTGACACCGTGCAGTGAGTTGCAACCAGGTCAGGCAGTACATCTTCATACCACATCAGCTCATGTCACACTAACATGATATGCAGTGCTGCAAACAGGTGCCTGCACGGTGCCCTAGGACTTGGATTGCTGAGGTGTCTGTCCCTGGCTTAGAGCAGCTGTTCCTTCTGGGTCTTGAAATCGCCCAGGAGCTTTTAAGACCCCTGGTGGTCAGACTGCATCCTCCAGTCAACTCAATCGTGCCCCTGCTGGTGGAACCCCGGTCCAAGTATCCTGTGCTGTGAAGTTCCAAGACCATTTCGTGAGCAACCGAGTATGGATCACTGGGTTAGGGCTCCGGGCAATGCATTTGTTACTGTTTTATGGTACATGTCATAGAAAAATGTCATTGAATTGCCTATAAAATGAATTAAAGATTAAAACATTTCTTTTTTTTCTCCTTTCATAAGCTATTGTGATAGCAGTCTTCTATAGAATTACCTAATTTTGTCTGATGAAATTGACTTAGAAAAAGAAATAAGCATATAGCTACATCTCTCCTGGTCTTTTTGCAGCTGCTAATTAAGGCAGTACACACATTCTTAGCTGAGGTGGAACTTTATTGCCTCTTTGGTCTACTGAATGGCTTTTTAAATGAACCAGAGCAATAAATCCAGCATTGTTTGCAAGCCAAATACTTTTTCTCATATGCCAACAATTATGTAATCAAAGTATAAAGTAGCCATTTAAAGATTCCTTACTCTTGAACAGAATTTAAATTTAAGAATTAGAAGTAGTAATTAGCACAGATGAAAGTGTCTTATTGACCACCATTTAGTTGACTCAGTGAATACCAGTGCCCCTGCCCTTAGGAAACATATAGGCATTTAAAATCTTCTGTTCACATGCAACACATTATCTTTTGTTCCAAGTTACATTGACTTCCTGTTGGTTTCTGGATACAACTCAAGGTGTAGATTTAATTTTCAAAGCCAGATGTGATTTGGACATTTGGCAGGATGAAATTTTAATTTCCTCTAATAAATGCATTTCAGGGATTTAAAACATGAGGAAACAGTAATGAGTGCTTATTTAAATCTATAGCTTTTCCAAAAGTCTTCCTTTCATCTGCAACTTTTTTCTCTGCCAAAATTGTTATGTGTGTAAGGGCAGACTTGTGAGTTAAATGTCTCTAATTGAAAAGCTGGTGGCTGACAGATGTGTCTGTGAAATTGGTGACCTTATCAAGAGAAAGTGGACCGCAGACGTAGAGCCGAGCCGTTCTGTATCAGTGTTGCTGCTCCTTCGCGACCCAGTGGGCTCGATCCTGCCTCTCAGCAGTTCACGTGGAACACATGCCCTCTTGCTTTCTGGTTGACTGATGTTCTGTTTGTTGCATAACATCCGACACCCTATTAAGTCTGTAATTATAAAATGAAGTCCCCACTCATTGACAATAATGGCAAACAGAACGATGCAGCTGTGTGGCTTGCTCTTCTTGATTAAACGTAAAATGTAATTCGGCCTGTAGTTGACAGTGACTAAAATTTTTATATTTAAAGATGAGCCAGGCAAACACTGGGAATTTAAGGGAGATTCAAATAAGAAGTAGCTTGTACGTGTGCTGTCTTCCAAGGGAGGATTGGAGTGTGTCTGTCTGTCTCCTGCCTACCTACCAACCTAGCTACCTTCCTGTCATCTAGTATCCATTCTTGACATTACTTGAGAGCTAAAACGACCTGGAGTTTTTGATCTTTAAGTCCAGAGTTCAGTCCATTAAACCAGGTTTTTCTTTTCTTTTTTTTTTTTTTTTTTTTGGTTGGTTCCCTGAGCGGGGCTCGAGCCCAGGCCGCGGCGGTGAGAGCGCCGAAGCCCTTCCACTACGCCAGCAGGGAACCCCTCATAACCAGGTTTTTAATGATGCTTATTAGATTTTGTTCTCAAAAAAAGAAAATGAAAAGTATTACTTCTGGTATAATGTGTTGTTCTTTCTACAAAGTATTGTTTCTTTTATTTCTAATTTCCATAGATTTACCAGGAAGTGCCTACTCTGAAAAAATAGTCATAATTAATCAAGAAGTTTGATTTTCTTGGACTATCATTTAAGTAACTAAAGAAAAGGAGCATGACATGAAGAATTTTATGAATCATAGCTTCATTAGGTAGAGATTTTGCAATGCTTGGCTTTTCAGTTTCAGTTTCTTTCTTGCAAGGTTAAAAGCATCACTCTTGTGTCAGCTCACAAATACTGCACTTGACCATAGCTTCTGTGACATAGGGAACATCGGATCTGCTGTAGCAGGGCAGTCTGAATCTGTACATGGGATGACCACACTGAAGGGGCAGCCGAGTTCCGTTACAAACCCTTCACCCAGCCGTCCACTTTGAATTGGAAATCCCCGTCCAAGCACCTCACAAGCCATCAGACGTTTCCGTGGGTTGTCCAAGCCTGAGCAGGCAGCACAGTAAGTTCCGATTTATACTGCTCATTGAAGGAGCCCCAATGCTTTTATATTACATTTAGTTGAGTTTTGAAAAGTGAGATTTTGGTAAGCTTTTATCCCATTTATGTAGAAGTCAACTGTGCTCCAAGAACCTAGGAGAAGGCAAACAAGTACCTTTTCCTCTTCCAACGTTCAAAAGACCCATTACGAGTCCTTTTCCTTGTTGCATAGGGAAAACATTTTTCCTTTTTAATCTTGAATCCTTTTTTTTTTTTTTTTTTAACTTTATATATGAGTTTCCCAGCGTAAAGATAGAGGGTGATGGCTGGTGCAACAGGGAGCGATGAGACACGGCAGGGGCGTCGTACCTGGGAGAGAGAGGAGGAGTTAGAATCGTCTGGGGAGAGTCAGGGTGGTGGTAGAGAACTCCAAGTCTGCCCTAACGTTACGTTCCACAGTGAGAAAACTTGGGTTAGTATAAACGGAAGAAAAGGGGCTAGGCTTTATACACTTTATCAAACAAGAAAGACTATAGTGGGAAAACCACCAAAACTATTACAATTTGTGCCTGACGTTTAAAATGATAAGAACAAACATTTATAAGATTCACCTATTGGATCACTTCATTCATTGATTATGCTGCATAATTTAGAGATTACTACATATACTTTATTTGGAAAACTTTATCATGTGCAAGAAGTGATATGGGGATTTCTCCTGGGTCACATGGTTTCATGTGTGTCTTTCTATTTGCCACTTACCTTTTCTCTTGGGTTCCAGATCATTGCTTCTTTTTTTAATGTAATATTTATTTATTTTTATTTTTCAATTATAGTTGACATTTAATATTATATTAATTTCAGGTGTCTAGCATAGTGGTTAGACATTTATATAATTAAAAAAGTGACCCCCACCCCTCAATTAGTCTAGTTCCCACCTGGCACCATACATAGGTATTGCAGTATTATTGACTATATTCCCAATGCTGTACTTCATGTCCCTGGGATTATTTTGTGACTACCAATTTGTATTTCTTTCTTATGGGTTAGTGTTTAACACTGTCCCTCTGCTGAAAACCTGAAGCCTAATGTGACTCAACACATTAGTGCAAAAACAGATGGGGGCAGATAGTGGTACATATGGGGAAACATCCCAGGGGTCAGGGGACCAAAAAACTCCATATTGCCTCAAGTGGAAAACTTGGGGACCTATCCAGGAGTGTCCTCAAGGAATAGTGTTTTCCCTGTTGTGTGAAGAATTTCTCTGTTTTATGGAGAATGTCTGTATTGTTAATATTTTACCTTCTTAGTTCAGTTTCATTTGTTATATTCTGAAAGTATAAAGAATGGCCCATTGGTTAACTCATTCAGTGTAGTGAAGGTACACACATTCAGCCTAATAAGTAGGGCTGATGGCTTCTACAGGCCACAACATAACAACCCTTTTGCCTCCCACAGCTAGGTTAGTAGTGTATGACCAGATTCCTCTTCAGAGGTCTCCTGACTTAATTATGATTGTGAAGCAGCCTAATAATCTGAGACCCCATATTTGTGTTTTTATCACTTTACATTCTCAACAGAGAATAACTAAATAATTGTTGTTGTTGGTCATGTCGTTTTTCCAAAGAAAAATGTCCACAAGTGCATGAGACTTAAAATCATTCCAGTAGGAATGCTTATTAACGGATGAGACAGTGCTTATTCCTAAGGCTGTGTTTTCGTCTATGACTTAACTAAAAAGAGACCCCCAAAATGCTCCTGCGACAATATTACCTCTGCATGAGCACAGTAGTTACTCTTTTTATTTTTAGATTGTTTTGCCCTGGAGGCAGGCATCCCCAGTGCTGAGACTGTGAAATGGAAACGTGCACAGGGGACTGGCGCTTACAGATTGGTGTGAATAAACACAGTATTTGTGAGGACTGTCAAGCTGCCTACTCTTTTACATTTTATTTTTTATTTTTTGATAGATGATGTTTATCACTCTTTTTGTAGCTCTCTGCTTACAGACATCACTGCACTTTTATTATGAAAGTGCTGTGGCTTTCCAGTCACTGCTATTCTAGAGTGAGTTTCTGAAGCAGCAGGAGTGAGATGATTTTGCAAATTGCAGTATAATACTATATATGATCTTGTCTCAACCTGTAACACACACATCCTCACAGAGATAACATTTAATTATGGTAATATCCTTCCTGATATTAGACACAGTATGGTGCCTGTTAAGATTATATTGTTTATAGTAAGATGGAGTAAAAAATAGTTTAAGATGAAGGAATAAAATCGCATGCCTTGATCAACCCCTTAGATGCTATTTAGGCCATGGAGAGAGCTTTTGGTTTTGTTTTCTTTCCTTATTCCCCCAAATAAAAATGCAGACATAATGTGACAGATAAACATTGTCAAACACTGTAATGCCATCTAGTTCCCTCACTGCACAGCTTGGTCCCTGATGGGCTCTGAGGTCAGGGAGTTTCTGGATGTGACACTTTTCCCAAAGTCTCCCAGTGACAGATGCAGTGACCTTATCATGGAGACAGCTCTATCCAGTTTGACAGTCCAGCCATCTGGCTTGTATCGATCATAATTGATTTAAAGAAACCAGCTCCACAAAAGTTGGTCATTTAAAACCCTTAGGCTAAATTTGCCTACATTTAATTTGAAGATTTAAACCTTTATTCTTAAAACTTGTTTTGGACTGATTTGTAAAATTCAGCTAGTTTCTCATCTGTGTGAGGTCTTGGAGTGAAGAAATTCGTGGTCTGCCTTGAAGAACATCAACTTTTATGAAGACTATTTTATACTCTATAAAGATTATATATGAATGTGTACTCATACTAAATTTACGTCTCTCTTTAGATTTTGCAATAGTTGAAAACTTAGTGGACTCAGCTTCCTTGTTTACCACCACCTTGTT
Organism: Lyroderma lyra; assembly: GCA_004026885.1. Taxonomy (NCBI): domain Eukaryota; kingdom Metazoa; phylum Chordata; class Mammalia; order Chiroptera; family Megadermatidae; genus Lyroderma; species Lyroderma lyra. Next base: position 173,277 of record PVJL010001900.1, read on the forward strand.
AGATCCCAGCTCATTGCTTTACCTCATTGGGTCTCTTAAGTCTATAAAATGGGACGATGGCAGTGCCCATCTCATTCGGTTCTTGGGAGAATTATGTGAAATAGTACATGTCAGGTGCTTAATGTGGCACGTAGCACATTGTATGTGAGAAATAAAGAGTTTTGTTACTACAGATAGAATTACTAATTACTGGCTGCTGTTAGTAGCTATTACTTCTTTATTTATCTATTTTTACTGTAAGCTGTAGATAATCTAATCCACATGCAGGACATGAACTCTCTCTTGTATGCTGGTAGCTTCCACATGGTTATCCCCAACCCAGATCTCTCTTTTGGGCTCCTCAGAAAGACACTTCTTATCTGGCTACATGGCAGAAGAGGGGAGGGACCCTGTGGGCATAGGGCAGGTAAAGACCAATCTGGAAATGAATACCATTGGTCTGGAGACAACCCTTATTGGTTAATTGATAAAAATATGTGAAAGTCCAAAGTTTAATTACAGTGTAGATATTATATTTTATATATTCTGTTGTTTTAAAAATCAGATATTGCATCTTATACTTAAATAATGCAAATGCATTTAGTCAGGTGTTCCTTTCTATAATGCCTGTGATGGTGGCACCTCTGGAATTACTGGTTTTGGAACACCTTGTTTTCTGAAGTGGTGAGATTGTACCCAGTGCAGCACTAAATGGTTTCTTTAATACGGACATCTTACGTATTTTATGCTTTGATTTAATTCAGCAATTAACAGTCATATGTGCAACACAAACTTGCTTAAATGTCTTGCCAAGATGCTTACATTTTTACATTTTATTTTTTCTTTTTTGATAGCTCATACTTACCACTCTTTGTAGCTCTCTGCTACAGACATCGTTGCACCTATTATGAAAGTGCTGTAGCTTTTGGATTTATTAACCAATCATTCCTTAATGCCTTAGGCATTTTTTTTTCTATTTTTGTTTTTGTTTTTTAAAATCGTCAGATGTATACCACATGAGGAAGAGTATATAAAATGTACATTATGGTTTAAAGAATAACAATCAAGTGAACACCTAAGTAGCCAACTTCCAGATTAAGAAAATAACATAATCGGTATCCTAGAAGCCCTTTGTGTGCCCCTTCCCCATTCTTTTCCTCTCCCCTGTAAATAAACCCATAATGCTTCCTTGCTCTTCTTTAAGAGCTAACTACCACGTTGTTACTTTGCAGAGAACAATTTCTTGTTTTGAAGAAGCATGTAATTTATCTATACCTTGCTTTGTAAGGGCAGGTTCCTATAATTAGGGAAAGTGACTGGAGTCTCTGGGTTATAGCTGGGCTGCATTTCCCCTGGGAATTTATAGAGCCCCTTTTGGGGAGGTTGGTGTGCAGGGTCATGAATGAGTCCTAGGAAACAGGGCTTACCGTAAACAGGACAATTGGCAGGGCTGTTGGGTGGGTCACGTTTTAGATGCTTGGAAGAAATATGGTGAGGGGATGAGCTTACCTCCGTTTTCTGTTTCTAAGTTCACTGTGCCCACCCCCACCTGTCCAGAGTAGACCAGAGGGCCATTGTCGGGTGAAAGGGACATCCTTAGTTGATAAAGGCGCCAGGTTGGTGCTGGGAGTTGGGAACAGAGTAGGAACGCCATTACCTTATGGTTGGGATGAGCCAAGTACAGAAGGAGTCTGGGTGGGCTCATCTGGGCATTTTGTGCTCAGGTAGAAAAGACAGTTAAAAACGGGGTGCGGGGGATGTTTGTGACAGTCGTCAGCATGCCTATCTCTTGGGTCCCATTGCTGACATTTGGGTCAGTTCCTTCTGTATTTGTTGCACAGGTCTGATCCTAGGATCACTCTTCAGTGTTCTGAGGATTTCATTTGCTGCTTATCTGTGCTGGGTCTTGTGCTTCCCATATTTCCCCCTTTCACCCGACAATGGCCCTCTGGTCTACTCTGGACAGGTGGGGGTGGGCACAGTGAACTTAGAAACAGAAAACAGAGGTAAGCTCATATTTCTTAGACACTTTCTTATTTTGGTGGAACACATCATCCAGTGTGTTTTGGGAAGAGGCTACATGAGAAATGCATTTTTCAGATCTTATGTATCTAAAAATATCTTTTTTTTTTTTTTTTTTTTTTTTTTTTTTTTTTTTTTTTTTTTTTTTTTTTTTTTTTTTTTTTTTTTTTTTTTTTTTTTTTTGCTTTTTGCTATGTGCGTAGCTCCCTGACTGGGAATCGAACCCAGGCCACAGCGCTGACAGTGCCAACGCTGAAGCCTTAAGCCACTACACCATCAGGGAACTCCTCTAAAAATATCTTTATCCTCATTTTTAGAATGATAGGATACTTTTTGGTTGGAAATGATTTTTGTCTGTAATTTGAAGGCGTAGCTCTGTTGTCTTCTTGCTCCAGTATTGCTGTTAAGAAGTTAAAAACCATTCTGCTTCCTCACCCTCTGATTTGATCTTACAGTTTTTCTTTGGGTGTTTGTAAGAACCCCTCTTCTCCCCAGTACTTTAAAGTTTTACAAGGTGCTGTGCCTCAGGTGGAGATCAGTTTTCTTCTATTGTGCTGAGCGCTCAGTGGGTCCTTTAAACTGAGAAACTGATTTCCTTGAGTTCTGAAATGTTTTCTAGAATAATTTTATAATTTTAATAATTAATAATTATTTTTATGCTTTTTCTCCCTTTCATTTATTTCTGTTCTTTTTTTTTCTGGGATTCCTATATTTAGATGTTGCATCTCCGGCACTGGCCCTCTATTTCATATATTTATATATATATATATATTTTTTTTTTTTTTTTCATTTTGTATTTCTTAGTTTTTTTTGCTCTACTTTCTGGGAGATTTCTTTAACTTCTTTCTCCAATTTTTTTGTTTTTCTGTCACATTAATTTTTAAGAATTCTTTTGTTGTTTTTTCTTTTCATAGTATCCTGTTCTTGTTTAGTGGATACAATATTTTTTTTCATATCTCTGAGAATTTTAATGATAAATTCTTTGAGAAGTTTTCTTTTTCCTGCACAGCTTTGTTTTCCCCAAGTTGCTTTTATTTTCAGTATGTTGTTTTGGTTTCTAGCTTCTCTGTTGAAATCTTCCCTTAGATGACTATTAATCCTAGATATGTAAGACTATATACTTTCAGGGATCATTTCTATAGTTTGTTACCAGAGAAGTTTCTCTGAATGGGTAGGTATGTGCTTATCATGCAAATGGCAGGCTAAAAAACTGACTGAAAGTGTTGAGTTTGTGGAGGGAACCGCTTAACTTGGAGTTTCCCGGCAGGGTGATCTGCCTGAGCTCCTTCCTTGAGCCACGTTTGCTGTTAGTATCTTTAGAGAATTCTGCTTGGAGGGATCAGATTCCCTAGAGAAGATTCCTTCAGTCTCTTGCTTGGCTTTTGGTGGTTTTCCCCTCCCTTCCCTTTTCTCTGATTTGCTGTTTCCTTTCTGCTACAGGCGAGGGAATTGGAGGGGAAAATAACCTGATTAGGATTGTTTGACATTAGAACAATTAGATTCTGAGTGACAGCCTAGGGGACTGGCCTGTGGATAAAATACTTTAAATGTATAGTTTTTGGCATCTGCTCTGGTGACTCAGACACGTGTTTTTGTCTGCTGCACATTCTCAGATGTATTCTGGGAACACAATGTAACTGAATTCCGAACCGATGCAGTAGCAACACAGATTTTTCCCGAGTAATTTGCGTTTTCCTTGGCTAAGTTCTTCTAGGATGTGTACTTTTCTAGTTGATTGTAAAAGGATTTATTCATTAATTTGTTCTTTAATCTTCCTAATTACTGAAGTAAATACTGTTGGTCCATTATTATCATGATTTTCCTGTGTGCGTGTGTGTGTGTGTGTGTGTGTGTATGTGCGCGCGCGCGTGCGTTGATGTGGAGCCGTCGTTTACACTTTCCCCGATTGTTACGGGCCATCCGCAAGCTCTTACAAGTGCTGGGAGACTGCGTTAGAAATACTTCTACTGCTGATGTTCTCCGAGGTTCGCAGAGTGAGTTCCTGCTGCTGTAAAACACTTGCAAATGTGAAGTAGTCTGCAGCCACTTTAACTTGCCCTTATTCTTGCTTGTTGTTTTGCCTCCCTGACCAGAGATATTTATTATTCATAACTTTGTTTGTTTCTCTATAACAGTTGAATTTCTAGTGATAGTCAAATCTTTAATAAAATGTTATAATTAGGGTTTATTTAGTCACTGCCATGAAAACAAATCTATGAGATGAAAATTTAGGTGTGCATAAGGATTATTCATTGGGGATTGCTTCTTCAGAGAGTTTTAATGCAAAAATGTTTCACAAGATGCTATGTTTTTAATAGCACCGCTGGTACACTCACAGCGCGTGCTCGCATATTCAAAATTTGGCTTCACATATGTTTCAGAAGTACATGTTTTTACATGAGCATACATCTACATTTCTTGACAAACGAGAGGGCTTTTTAGTAGAAAGTAACTGCAACTTCTGATTTTCTGAATGACCTTGAGCAAATTATTTACTTGTTCTGTAACACAATTTTCCTGGCTATAAAACTGAGATGAAGATGTTAATCCTGATCCTACCAAATCACTGCAATATTGTAGGGATTAATGAACTAATGTTTGTAAAATATTTTGTTCTTCTGAGCATTGGGATTGCCTAAATGGGTGATACTGTTATTAATATTATATATTGTGTTCAGCATATTGGACTAGATAATGATGCCATTGTGTCAGCTAATGTTTTTGATTTCTTTTAATTAAAATTACATGGAGATAGTGGTATGCTTACTGCAATCTCGTCCTCCCTTGAAAATGGCAAGTGAATATTAACATGAAATATTTAAATTATACATAATTACAAGGTTCTTAAGAATTTATCAGCTCCAGGGAAAAAGAGGGAGTAGGAAAATACTCATTAAGACTCAGGAATTCCAGCAATTTTATTTCAAAGAATTAGATTATTTGGTTAATGTGATTCATAATATTTTATAATATTTCAAAATAATTCATTTTCAGCCAGTGATGACTGAGTCTTGTCAAACATACTGCAACAGTAGACAATCCACAAGTGAAATGAAGAAAACAAGTACATAGCATGAAAAAGAATGAAATACTTAAGAGTAAAAATAAAATGCAAGACTAGTACACCGAAAATTATAAAACATTGTCAAAATAAAGTAAAGTGGATCTAAATAAATGGAAAGATATGATATGTTTAAAGATTGGAAGACTTGATGTTAGTAAAGTGGCATTATTCCTCAAATTGATGTACCGATTAAACACAATTTATATAAAAATCCCATCAGGAATTTTTTGTTGTTGCAGAATAAGCTGATCCTAAAATCCCATAGAAATATAGGGGACCCAGCACAACAAAACAATATTGAAAGACAAAATCAAGGTGGAAGTTTCACACTTCGCAATTTCAGATACTGCAAAGTTACATTCATCAAGATAGGGTGGTACTGGCATAAAGAAAGACATGTAGATAAATGGAATAGAATTGAAATTCCAGAAATAAACCCTTACATTTATGGTCAATTGATTTTGAACCACAGTGCCAGGATAGTTAATTGGAGTACAAAGTTAGCCTTTTTTTTTTTTTAAATAACTAAAGCTATAAAACTCTTAGAAGAAAATGGAATCTTGAGACCTTGGGTTAGGTCATTGTTTCTTAGATATTGTACTAAAAGCACAAGCAACAGAAGGAAAAGAATCTTCTGTACATTGCCTGTGGGAATGTACAATGGCACAGCCACTTTGGAAGGCAGTTCGGTAGTTTCTCAAAATGTCAAACATGCAATTACCGTATGACCCAGCAATTGCACTCTTATGCATGTACCCAAGAAAAGTGAAAATATACATTCATTCAGAAATGTGCGCCTGGATGTTCTTAGCAGTATATTTATAATGCCCCAAAGAAGAATCCATCCAACTGAACATCGGCCAATGAACTGGTAAATGAAACCTGGTATGTCCATACACTGAATGTTATTTGGCGATAAAAAGGGACGAAATACTGATGCACTCTGTGCCGTGCAGGAGCCCTGAAAATACTACACTAAGTGAAGGAGGTAGACACAGAGCCACATACTGTGGTACTCTGTTTGTATAAAAAGTCCAGAATAGGCAACTCTGTACATAGTGGAAAGAGTAGTAGGAATAGGGGTGACTTGCTAATGCATATGAGGTTTCTTCTGGGGGTGATAAAGTTAGATTGTGGTGGTGACTCATTTATGTGAGTAGACTAAAATTCATTAAGTTAATACACTTCAAATAGGTAAATTTCATGGTATACAATATATCTCAATAAAACTCTTTAAATAGAACTGAGCTCTTCTGTAGTTGTCAGTACGATGATAAATAGCCATTTTTGGACTATGTTTCATGGACCCTTTTTGTTTCAGAGATGCATTTGGGGCTACCACATTGGAGGGAAGCCACGTGACAGGACTGCAGGTGCCCCCAGACTTTCTTCCAATCTCTAACAAAGTCCCTCTTCTTTTATTCATTATATAGTTTGTAATTCCACATAAGCATTTGTTTGGAGAATGAATTGTATTGCTTTTAAAAATAAAATAAGGGGAAGTAGATTTTCAATGCATCAACCACTATTTATAAGCCAGATGGAAAAAAACAAGAACCATATGCCTTCACTCATATGTGGAACATAAGACTGAAAGCAACAAAGAAACAAAAACTCATGGACACAGTCAATAGTTTAGTGGTTACCTGAGGGGGAGGCGGGTGGGGGAAGAGGGAGGGGGAGTGAAATACATGGTGATGGAAGGAGAGCTGATGCTGGGTTGTGAGCACATGATGCAACACATGGACGATGCGCTGTAGAATTGTACACCTGGAGCCTGTGTACAATGTGATTTTTTACTAACCAATGTCACTCCAATAAATGTAGCAATAAAATAAAAAAATAATATAGAATTTGATTTACCAAAAATACATACAAGGTATGATTTTAAAAATAGGGTGAATGTTTAAATTAAAATTTATTACAGTAAAAGACACACTGCCATGAATCCCCCTCAAAATATTCCCCCTCGCTTCGAACACACCTATCCCATCGTTCTTGCCACTTCCTGAGCAGTTCTGGAAGTCCTTTTTCATGAGTGTCTTTAGTTGCAGCATTGTGGCTGCCTCGATGTCCTGAATCAATTCAGGTCACACGTTGCTTCTGGTACAGCAGTTTTTGTCAAATAAAAACATGATAGTGTGTCTTCATCCATCTTAACGGACCTGGCACCGTGCACCTTCTGGCTCTCCCCCCAAATCAGAATGACCATGAAAAGTCAACGTTTTGAATCGACTCAGGACATGGATGTGGCCACGACAGTGCAGCTAAAGGCTCTCACTGAAGAGGACTTCCAGAACTGCTTCAGAAAGTGGCCAGAACGATGGGATCGTGTGTTTGAAGCGAGGGGTAGTATTTTGAGGGGGATTCATGGCAATGTGTTTTTTACTGTAATGAATTTTTTAATATAAATTCACCATATTTTTTATCACACTTTCTGTGTATATACACACACAGTGGAATATTATTCAGCAATAAAAAAAAAATGAAATCTTGCCATTTGCGACAACATGGATGCACCTGGAAGGTATTGTGCTGAGTGACATAAGATCCAATAGAAGAGACAAACACCGTATGATTTCACTTATTCCTGGACCTGGAAAGCAAAACAGATGGACAACCAAGAGAGACTCATAAATACAGAGAACAAACCAGTGGTTGCCAAAGGGGCTGGAGGCTGGGATGATGGGTGAAATGGGTGAAGGGGATTAAGAGGTACAAATTTCCAGGTATAAAATAAGTCACAGGGATGTAAGGTACAAGATAAGGAGTATAGTCAATAATATTGTAATAACTTTGTATGGTAACAGATGGTTACTAGACTTAATGTATAATCATTTTGTAAGGTATTTAAATGTCACATTTGAGGAAGAGAAAAATGAATCCAAAAATATCTGATAAGAGCTGAACCCATGCGAAGTATCCTGGGAACGATAATGAAGTGTTAAGGACAGCAACCGAAGGACTGACATTTGGAATTGTCCCTGATGCGTAAGTAAGTGTTCATGAGAAAGGTTAGAAAAAAGAGACTGGGGATGGCTGGAACATTCCAGGTAGAGGCAGACATGGGAGAAAAGACACAGGAGCATGAAAGTACACAGAACTATCAGTGTGTGGTTGGATCACGCCCTCTTTAACACAGCAATGAACCAGTCTGCCTGGCTTCGAGCATATGGAAGTACACGGAAGGAACTCAGAAAATGAGTTTTCTTTGTTCACTAGACAATGACTAACCTGCACAAAGGACTTGAGAAATTTATAATGAATTAGAAACTTTCAGCAAATAAAAATGAAAACATCCATTAGTCCAGTACCTTAGACAGGATATACTTTGTTCCATTTGGACTTAAAGTGCATGTCACTTGAAAAACACAGATCAAGTTTAGGGAATGGAAATGATTCTGTCACATGTTTGAGGGACTCTTAAAATCTGTCTTTGGTCGATAACATGACAAAGTACTGGGCTTTAACTGGGCTTCCCTCCAATAAAATCAAAGCTCCTGTCGTAACGTTCCCCAGACAGACGAGACAGAGGCCCTTCCTGTCATGGCGAAGATATAAAAAGAGGTTTCCTTGACAGTTTCATGTAAATTCCTTGAAATATTTTAAATACTCCTCTACAGTATTATAATACATTATAGATACCTGAATAATGCTTTTCAAAGTGTCCAATTCATTTATCGGATCTTAGGCTTTTTGACTAAAACTTTAAGGAAATAACTTTAAAAGTAAGCTTGGTCCACCTGATGCCCTGTCACAGGCTGGACCACAAGCAGCTACATAACATTAATATGCATTGTCCCTGGATTCGTGAGTGACTCACTGATGTTTAATTAGCACATACCCCAGCAGACAGTCATCAACCTTGTCCAGATTTCTTGAAAGTCTTCCCTTCTTTGCATTCAAGTTCATTGCTTGCTTCTGGCTCTTTAATTACTCTTTCTCATGCTTTTGGTGGGATTCTTGTTCTTCCACTGTGCCTTAAATGAAGGTTTCTGACAGCCTGGAGGCCTCCTCTTGTTTGCTTTGCCAGAGAGTGCAATATGAAGGCCTCCAGACCAGACCTGACCCTTATTGTGTGCCATTGATTCCTCAAAGTATTACAAATTTACATATAAAATTCAGGATGTTTCACATTACTGTTGAGTTTTGCTTACATCAGAAACATTGGGAGCTTTGTCACCATGGCCACTGCCTGCAACTGAGCAGCAAGTGCCCGACCCACTGAGGCCTGTGTACTCCCGCCAGCCACCCCGACGCCGAGCCTCGCTCAGCTGCAGCCTGCCCCCCAGAGGGCGCCCCCTTCACTCACTCGTTGGGACCGTGTCCGCACTGGGTCGCTGAGCCCTGCAGTAGATGCAGTGGGTCTTGGTAACCTCGCTCGTTCCCATGACTCATCTTGCTGTGGATGGTCACCATGGTGATAGCCGCCTCACTTCATGTCCTGTTGTTTATCGAGCACCTACTGCATGACTTGAGTTATGCCAGTTGCCAGGGGTTCAAGGACAAATGAGATGTGGACCTGCTGTACATGAGCCTGCATCCAGGGTGGGAGGCCAGGCAAGTACATCGGTCTCTGCTGAGCTCCAGCCCTGAGTCTCTGGGCCAGAGGGAGCGAAGCCGGCACCAGCTCAACTTGTCCAGCTCACCTCCTGCGAAGGAGCTCTCTTCCAGGCACTGCAGGTAGTGAGGGCAAGGCCCCACAGCTCTTCTTCCACGTTCCCACTAAAATTCCACAGAAACATTCAAATAATTTTTTTTAAACCGTGCACATATCTTTTCTTTGAAGGAGTTGCTAAAATCGAAGCTCCAGCCCGGCAAGGTCTTCACAGCCACGTCAGGGCCTTGGAATGCACTTGGAGCCGGTGTAGAGGGTGCCCAAACTCCTCCCTCCCCCGAGGGTCCAAACCCGTGAGGAGAAAAGTTGAGCACCCTGGGAATTAGGTGGCCTCAGCAAACAGGAGGGAGCTACTGGAAAACCTCTCTCGGGTCTTTCTGTCCCCAGAATATTGGTGGGCATATTCGACACAGAAACGACGAACCCAGAAGACATTTCTTATGAGCTGAGGCATCCCAGTCTGTGGCTGTGTTGAAAGGGCTGAAGAGGAGTGGGAATCCTGTGAAGACACCTTTCCTTCCGCCTCTGGCGCCATAAAGTAGTGGCAGCAGCATAACTGCTTTGGGTCTCTCTACTTTTCCCTCTTTTGTTCCTTCAGACATTGTCACCCAACAGAGCGCTTGGTTTCCTCTCCATCCAGATCCATGGCATTCCAGGGTGAGGAGCGCCTGACATTCCCGTGTTCTGAGCCCAGCCCAGAAGCAGCTGTGCTGGCAGATAGAGGGGAGCGTGCGAACTCAGTCCATTCCCACATGAAGAATGAAATGCAGATTCCTTGGTGTGGCATCGCAGGTACCTCGCAGTGGGATGCCTCCTTCGCAAGGAGAGCAGAAGGGCATACCTCAGAGATGGAAAGGGTGAGCCGCTGACGGACAGTAGGCAGGGGCTTGGGGTCGAAATGACATGGGTCTTCAGAAAATACAGGAATTGAGTATTTCTGAACCTGTCTCTGAATCAACAAAAGAAAACATTAATTAAAAGACAAAAATTAATAAAGAGATCTATTCCTAGTCTGATTTTTTATTGAAAGACTTCGAAGATAAAGATGGCAGATTGAAAGCAGACGTTTATTTTAATTCCCTTCTGAAGCCTCACTGAAACGACGGAAGATTTTCTATTAAAGGTGACGGGAGCGCAGGAGAGAATACAAATTGTGGACAGCTGGAAAACGTTACAGCCGGGGGACATCTTACAGCCGACATGAGAAGCCTGAAGGCAAAGCTGGCAACAGGGGAACTAAGAGCAGGTATGACACACAGTCACAGTCCTCGGTGGATTGTGGGCGCCTGCAGCAGCCCCAGAAGGAGTGAAGGGGGGCCAAGCAAGGGAGGTTACTTGACAGGTGGTTAAAAAAGCCACCACCTGGAGGCCCTGCTTCCCCGTGCCTACGCAGGTGCCTGCCCACTCCATGCTGGACGAGCATGTTCTGCGAGGGCCACACAGGGGTCCCCGGACTCCGACTCCAGGATAGCCAGGGCCCAGACACCTCCCTGAAAACAGGGGGGTGACCTCAATTTATGCCTCCGTGCCGGACTGGCCTTCCCGACGGCCGACAGCTAGGCCAGCACCCTCTAGGCAGGAGCCACAGAGCATCTTCGCTGGGGGTCTGGCCTGCTCGAGGGGGCGCTTAGAAACGCTGCGCCGGACGCCGGGCTCCCCACCTGGACGGGCGGTCGGATCGCCGCGGCCCGGGGCTGCGCCGTCGCCCATCCTCCCAGCCCCCTCAGCGCGCCCGCCGGCCCCTGAGCCCGAGTCTGACCCGCAGGGACTCTGAGCTCAAGTCTGAGATGGGAGCTGGGTGGTCTGCCGTCCCCTTTCGGGGTTTTCACTGCAGCCTACTCTGCGCTCGTCACGTGCTTCCGTGGGGGTGACGTTTGACCTCTTTTTACACCACCTCGTCCCCGTGTGCGTGGTGCGGTGGTTTCCGGCCGCCCTTGGTGCTGTGTCTCCCCGCGGGCCGCCGTCCTCCGCAGTCCCCGGCCCCCGCCCGCTCCGTGAGCGCTCACGCCGGCCGAGTGGACGGCGCTTGGGAGGGCGGTGACCCCAGAGGCCGGGAGCCGGGCAGGGAGGGCGCAAGGTGACGAGGACTTGAGCCAGGGCCACGTCGCGGAAGGCGGGGAGGGAAGACTCCACAGATACGTGGGCTGTAAACCTGACCGGGTTTCGGGAGCTCTCAGACGGGGCGTGTGGGGAAGGCGGGGCTGACCGCTGGCTTCTGGTCTAGGGAGGAGGGGGAGTAATGGGACAGCACGCGGGCTCTCATGTACCGGGACGGGCGACAGTGTTCATAGTAACTACCTGGAGCTAATGTCATAGGCACAGGGGAAAACCACTGGGCACAGAGACAGGACCAAGTCGTAAACCCGAATGTCTGCCACTACTCAGCGCATAGGCCGAGGCGGTTCCCAGAATACTCCCAGGGCTTGGGTTGCTTACCCGCAAAGGGAAGGAAGGGGGCAGGTAAGACCAAGCTTGCTACGGGTCAGGGACCTCTCGGAGTGCCAAGTCCAGGAGCTCCCTGGGCGCTGTGAGTGCCTGACACGGCCGGCAGGGACAGCCCGCGAGCAGCAGGCTCACTGCCTGGGCCTCATGCCCATCCTCCTGGTTCTGATGCACCACAAACAGGAGTTCTCTAAGCACGGAGAACAAAATGCAAAGCAGGGAGGCGAGCGAGAGTCATGGGAGGTGATCACACAGCAAAGGAAGTGGTGGCCTGCTGGTCATCTGACCGGGAAGGACAGAACCTTAAAAGCAGGCATGGCATCAGCTACTTCACGGTGACAAGCAGTGGTCCTGAGTCATCACAAAGAAGATCAAATTAACTCGGGGTTCTCTGGTTAAGAAAGTGTAGGAAGTAAGAAGGTAGTAAATGTGTAATATATTTAATAAATTTTTTTCATCAAAAATGATTAAATTCAAAAGATTTTGGTCCTTGAAGGTGTAAGATTGAGTTACTTGGAAAACTAATTTATGATCAGTTACCTGGAAAATTCCACCTTATTCTGGAAAATGACCAGATAAATGAGCTGTTACTGAATGTGCTGCTTTAGTACAAACAAGTGAATCAAGTTTAAAATAAAACGCTACTTAATTTCTAGACAGCTCATTTTACCTGAATTGCAAAGTATTTTTAAAATGTTAATGTGTAACGCTTTCCAATGTTCAGATAAGCATCGTAAAGAGTAAACCAAAATCATTCCTTTTTTCAAGAATAAACTCTTCCACGTATCACTTCTATACATGTCAGTACCCAGGTGGAAACAACAAAAAATAAATAGAATTAATTACCTATGCTAATGGGCGAGAAAATAGGATGGATGATACCAAACACTGAATATTTTTAAATCACTATTTGACTGTCTGAGACATACTTAGACAATGGCACAAATGTAATACTTATATATTAAGTATGTTCTAACCACCCTCCGTTCTCGCTGGCTAGACTCAGATTAATGGCGAGGAGAATTTGAGCCTCTGTGAGAAAATCCAAAAGACAAATCAACTCAAATCGCAGGTAGTTGCAATTCAGTTTTTTAAATTGTAAGAAAATAAAAGTTAAATTTGTCCTCAGTTTAGTCTTCCAAATACCTATAATTCAAGTAAATTTAAATTTCTGTCACATTTCTCACTATCCTTAAGTAACCGAAGTCAAGATAATCATGAACATTTCAATACAAAACGAAGGGTAAATAAAGGACTTTCACTAAGCACTAGTACAGGGCATGGATTAAGATCAATCCAGAAATGTGCCCCTGAATTATTCAAGTAAAAGCATGGACTTATCAAAAGATCCACATTTAATATCAACGGAAAACTCCATGTAGTTTGAGGGTCAGTACTTTGGTCTGACAATCAGGGACTGATCCAATATTCAGAGTAGGGTTCACATTAGTCAAATCTTGTTAGACTCTTAAATAAGGGATTCATTCACTGGTACATGAAACAGCTATTTTGGTAGAACATTTAACAATATAATTCCAAACACCAACCCTATCATTTCCAAACCAATGAAAATTCAGCAGAGATCAACTGTACTGTACAAATTATTTTTGAGAAACATTATTTTATTAATACTATTTTAAATAATGTTTAGATTTGACCTTCTGGATAATTGTCTATGTTTTTATTATACACAGAGAAATAATGAGGCGAGCAATTCTTTCTCCAACCTCACCTCCTACAATTCGTGCCCTAATTGACCACCATCAGCCCCCCAGGATCTCTGCACCTGCTGTCCCCTGCCTTAAACTGCCCTGCGTTCCACCACAGCGGTCAGGTTTTGGCCTGAATGTCACGTCTCCGAAGAGGCCTCCCTTGACCACACCCATGTCTTCAGCTCCATCCTCACGTCTATGAGTTCCTTTTGTAACCGAGTACCATTTGTAGTTCTGTGATGTGTCGTATTCACCTGCTTACTGTCTGCCTCCCATACTAGAATGTAATTCTCATTGGGGCGTCACAGTCACTGTGGTATTTCCATTACTTATATGTTAATACATTGTGTGTATTGAATAAGTATTTGCTAAATGACACATTAACAGAAATGTATGTACAGCAAACTATTGTGACAGTAAATATAATCATCTAAAGATGCAGCTTCACTATAAGTGGCAAAATAGAAGGCCTAGTGACCATTAGCAACATCAAGAACAGACCACCGAACCAGAGATGTGCCATTAAAAATAGAATGTACATAATCATAGAATACTGAGACTGAGGGTAGATTTCCAGCAATTTAACTGACAACCTGCTGTGTGGACATTAGAAAAAGTGAGCAGAGAGAGTCTCTAGGAAAAAGCCTTTCAGAGCTGGCTGCCCAAATGACAAATATCTTCATAATAATATAAAGCGAAATCGGGAAGACATATATAGGATTCAAAAATGCATACTCTAGTGCTTTGTATATGCACCAGGAATGAAAATCAAGCAAATAAAAGACTATCCATGGCTCTGTGCAGCCGTGAAAAAAGAAAAACAGAACTGGTATGCAAATGAGACAGATTGATGGCATGGAGGAAAACTTGACAAAATTAAATGGGAAACTGCAGGAAACAGTCATGATGGTGAAAAAGAGAAATGAAAGTAACCATTTCATCCAGCATTCCAAGTACAGTGACAGAGGCAAAGCGGTAACTAAAAAGTGCCACCAACTAGCTACCTGCAGAAATGAAAACCATTGCGCACTTACATGCGTGATACATACCAACATTACTACAGACAGAGGAAGCACAGAATATGAAAAGGATGGCAAAATGTCATTCTAAAAACAATAATCATTAAATGGAAGTTTATTAAATCATTGGGTAGAACCCTAAAAATTTTTGCCATTCTCATCAAAAGGAATTTTTTTTTCCTTTTTTTCTTTCCTCTTTTTATAGTGTCTATATGGGGAGATGGATGTCAGCTGAACCTGTTGTAATCATTTCACAACATATGTAAATCAAGCCATAATGCTACACGCCTTAAACTGATACAGTGATGTAGGTCAGTTATTTCTCAATAACACTGAAAAAATAAAAATAAAAATTTTCTCCCATATGTGGGAAATTATTGCCAGATTAGGGTGAAATAGGTATCATAATAAAACCGCATGGTAACTCTTACCACGTGAAATAACAAAGCATAGAAAAGCTGAAATATGAGTTATTTGAGAGCAGGGATATATTATTAACTTGTTAATCATTATCCCAACCCCATTGTAAGTCCCGAGTATAATCTGAATTTGACTTAAGTGAACGGAATTACATGGGACAAGTTATTACATTAAGTTTGATCGTGTTTTATGGGTCAGAGAATAGGGAGTTAGGGAGTAGCAGGCAGCAGCAGCCTTCTATAAGACGCAGCTGAGACAGGCCATACCAGGGCACGTGAAGGAAGCCGTTTGAAAGACCGGCTCTAACGATGGATGCCATGTTTCTGTCACCTGCCATTCCTTCACCAGAAAGGGGATGCTAAGAGACAAAAAGAGGTGACAGGAATTAAGCCTGACCCAACACAAGGCTAGAGGACTTTGTAATCAGGCTATTGTACATATAACAGCTACAGAAACCTCCTCCAGGTTGCTGGCACTGGGGACACTGCTGCATTAATCCCACTTTCCTAGCTCCCAGCCACACTCACAGGCTGCTCTGGGGGCGTGACTATGCTGTCCATCAGCCTCCCGGAAGGTACGGGGCGGGAGGCGTGGGGCCCCAACATCCTTAGGAGCAAAGAGGCTCGTTCCCAGGTGCAAGCGAGTAAGCCGCCCAGCACAGACGTGCCCCCCGGAGAAAGGGCGGGGGGCCCTGCTGCCTGGCAGCACGGGGAGAGACCGGCCCGTGGGAGCTGTGTTCAGACAGTCACACTGAGCCGACTCCCTTTAAAGTCATGGTAACAGACCTCGGAGGGGCCCTTCTTGTTACCCGGCAGCCCCCGCCCCTGCGTGACAGCTTTGCAGCCTCTCCCTCGAACCTCCCTCATGACCTTTCTTCCCACCTCAGCGTGCTCCTGTGTCTCTGAGGAAATAAGCGGGACGAGAGGAGCCCCCTTCGAAGCATGCAGCCCCACGCCACCCCTGTTGCCATGCATTTTGCCCTTGCTCCTGTCACTAAGGACAGAGTGGTCACACTCCCCTCCAAGGCCGAAACGTGCATGCGCACACCAGAGGGCGCGGGTGATTGGAGCAGTGCCACCCTCTGTCCTGGTCAACTGTCCTTTATGCCCACGACGTGAAGTCGTTTCTGGCTCGTACTGGCCATTCGATGACAACTGTCAAACGAGTAAATAAGGGACCCCCCACCCCGTATAGGCAGGTGAACTATAGCGAAAACTGGGGTATCAGCTGGCAGAAGGGAGGACAGACATGGTACCACTCTGTCACACAGGTGCACGAGCTTTGTCCCAGAGGCTCCCGTGCCTGCCATCAGACAAAGCTGGGGACATGAGGCGGACATTTCCCAGGGAACGTAAGACGGTGAACGGAAACGTTAGAAACGCAGTGATTTATAGCAACAGAAAGTCTCCTTCAAACTTCACGCAACTCTTACTCATCGGCCACCTGCTGAAGCAAAGAATACAGGAAGACGGTGGGGCGGCAAATGGGTATCGTCCCCGGGGAGACCTGACTCCTCTGTGAGCCAAAGGCCTCCGGTTCTACTTTGTGTCCATTTCCGGCTGATGAGAAAAGTGCTCACGCCGCTGCAAACGGAAGTCTGCTTGGTGGCAGCTGGCGTGGCTTCCCCTGAGCTTCAGCACTCCGGTTCTGCCAGTTAGCAGCTCGCCCCGTGCTGTCGTCGTGCTGGCATGCGACACCCATTGGGGTATCACAGAGGCTGCGTCCTGTCGGGGGGGAAGGTGAGGAAAGGTCAAAGACTGCCTACAGGACTCTCTTGGGTCTTGCCCACACCTGGAAAGATAAGTTGTCATTCACCAGGAGACAAGGTCAGAAGAAGGGTCAGTGACAACCTACTGTGTGCCGAGCACGTAGGCATGCCTCTCTGGGCCCACGGTCAGCTACCTGGAAACGTGTGCCCTGTGTCCCAGTCTGCTCCTCCGCTGGGTCCGGAGCCAGGCCACCTGTCTGGGACCCGTGTGGGACACATAGTCTCCTGTCTGTGGGAGATACTTGTAACTGTTAACTGAGAAAAAGAGAATCTCTTCCCATGATTTACAGATGATTTGCAGCAATTGGTGACTCTCTAACAATTACGTCCGTCATTCAGGTCAGTTGTGTGTAGTATTTTTCAGGACATTACACTCTTTCAGGTTTTCTTTAAAATATGCAAATATTGTCATTTCTAATTCAAATATCATACATAAAAAATTTTCCCCTTATTTAATCCTGATCTACATCACCTGTCTCATGATATAAATGTTAAAGGTATACCAATTTGCCACTTAGTATTAAATTACCAGTTTGCCTTGAAGAGGGTTTTTATAAAACTATTACCCAAGTCCTGCACGGGGTAATTAAATAAGTCAAACTAGCCTTTAGGGACCTCTTACTCTGAAATTTCATTTCAGAGCCAAAGAGTGCCTGTAACCTTTACTGAAGTTCATGTCTAAAATGCTAGTTTGAAGTTAGCAAACTCATCAGATCTCCTTAGAAAAGGCTACTCACACTCTGAGGCGAGTGCTTGTGGATCTCATTCCCCACAAAGGACGTCAGCGTGGAAATTATTTTAAAATAAGACCCTGTTTTTCAAAGGGTGCTGAGGGTCTTCAAGCTGGAGCCCAGGGCCCGGCTTCAGGGTTCGGATCCTTCAGATCTGTCAGCTGGCCATCAGGCAGAGGGAACAGGAAATAGGAGCCTGTCAAGGTTGGCGGAGGTGACCGGACCATCAGTCATTAATTCAATAAGCATCTCCTTCTATGAGCCAGGCCCCCCTAATAGGCCTGGGGCACTGAGATGATCAAGTCCCTGCAGCCAGGGTGCCCCAAAACATTTCTTGTTGCCCCATAGGTAAGCCATCTCCTTAAAAACTAGTAAATATGAACATACACATATTTAGCAGGAAGATTATTCAGCTCAGTTAAAGCTATGTGTCTCGAAATTCTCTCCACTTACCTCGAACGATAGCTGCAGGGGTAGGGCGCTGGCTCAGAATTAAAGCCCAGTGTTGTGCTTCTACTTACGACACAGCCGTGCTGGATCATCGTGATAGAATAACTGTGGATTTCTGAATTTGAGCTCTTCCTTCTGAAGATGGCGATTTGAAAAGTCCGTGAAGCATTAAAAGCCCAACACAGCAGAAAAGTGTATCACTCTTACGTCACGGTCCCAAATAGAAAAAGATTTACTGTGTGCAATAAAACCAAAAGACGGCTCCATTCATGTAGGAGTTAACGAAGTAGCCACTAAAGTTTATGCTTTGAAATCATAGAAGTCTTTTTTTTTTTTTAATTCATTTTTATTGTTAGACTTATTGGGGTGACATCTGTTAGCAAGGATTACATAGGTTTCAGGCATACAATTCTACAGTGCATTGTCAACTTGTTGTATAATAAGTTCACCACCTAATGTGACTTCTCTTTCCATCAGCTTATATTTAGCTGCCCCCCCTCCTCTCCCACCCGCTCTCCTTTCTCCCCTCCCTAACCCACTCGTCCCGAAATACGCCAGACAGAAAAAACAAAGAACTGTATGACTTCACTCATATGCGGAATATAAAACTGAAAGCAAAGAAAAAAGAAATGTAGAAGTCTTATGCATCAGTATTTATGATGACCGAAGGAGGTGCTTGATGATGAATGTCTAGCACCTCTGTCCCACGCCAGGTGACAGCAGCACCTGCTCACCTGTCCTAACTCTACCTTCTCCACCTTCCGTCCATGCCGCGTTTCTCGGCCAGACTAGTCTTTATGAAACATTTCCTTATATTACTCTCTTGCTCCAAAACTAAGTGGTTTCCTATTTTAAGAAGTCATACCTAAATTCCATTGCATGACTCTCAACCAGGGGTGTCCAACCTATGACTTCCCTGGGCCACATTGGAAGAAGAATTGTTTTGGGCCACACATAAAATACATTCACACTAACGATAGCTGATGAGCTAAAAAAAAAAAAAAGTCGGTACATAATTTTTTTAATGTTTTAAGAAAGTTTACGAATTTGTGTTGGGCACATTCAAAGCCGCCCTGGGCTGCAGGTTGGACATACCTGCTCCAAACCTCCTACAGTTTGTATGTATTATTTCCTACTACTTCTAAATGAGTCACTTTTAGCTTCTTTGCTGCCACTGAAATACATCATGCCCAGTCATACACTGATTTGTTCTTCCCGCCTTCTAGAACTCCCAAGATAGTCTTAAAGGGCCCAGTCAGGCCTTCTTCCTCGACAAAGCTTTCTTTATTCTCCATATTCACTGACTTGACTTTCCTGTAAAATCCTAAAATACCAACAGATGTTTATCACAAGTCCTCAACTAGTTCTCACCAACTTGTGTCAGAACTGTGCTGTAGTTTCTGGGTTCCCACTACCGTGGCTGGCGCAGTGATTAACGCACGGAAGGAATGTGATTCTATACATGCGAACAAACAGGCTCACGTGGGACATAGAGAACCCCCAAAGGATTTCCAAACCCTAATTCCTGGGTCCTACAAATACGTTACTTTACAAGGCAAATAGACTCTGCAGGTGTCACGGAGAGATCACCCTGGACTCTGGGTGGACCCAATATAGTCAGATGAGCTCTTAAAGCAGACTCCTTTGAATGGGACTCCCATGGCTGTTTCTGGAGCAAGAGTTCCTGGAAAACTTGAGAAGGGATGTCAGCCTCCAGGAGCACAGCTCAGCCCCTGGCTGAGGACCAGCAAGGAAATGGGGGCATCGGTCCTTCAGCCCCAGAAACTGCACTCAGTCCCCCACCTGAGTGAGCACAGAAGCAGGCTCGGCCTCCTCGGAGCCTCCAGAAAGCACACAGCCCTGCTGGCACCTTGAGGTTGACCTTGTGAGACTCTGCGCAGAGCAACCAGCTGAGCCACATCATACCCATGTTTCTCATCTACAGACTGAAATAATAGGTGATTGTATTAAGCTGCTAAACTTGTAGTAATTTATTAGGGTTGCAGTAGGAATCTCATCTGCTCACAGAGATGGTAGCGCAAGATCAAATGAGAAGGTACACAGCCAAAATGCAATTCCAGTCGTGCTATCCAGACAGAAGTGGCTCTTTAAATGCTGGGAAGTAGGTGAGATAAGAGATCAGCATGCCCACTGAGCAGGGAAAATGGGAATGAACAGTTTTCATTAAGGAGAACTTGGAGAGATTCCCAAAGGCACACTGAATTTTAAAGTAATTGGGTCAAATATATTATAGGAGTGTAGTACGTGATAAGGCTATTTACTTCAACTGCTTTTGAAATAAAGTGAGAAATTTACACTAAAATTTTGAAACATTCAGGCAGAACACACCCTCAGGATGCAGTGAGTTTTCTGATAGGGTTAGAGGTGCAGTCTGCACTGCAAAACACAACAAAGTTAAGTGGCCTCCGGAGAGCTTGTGATGTGACTGTTATCATTATGCTGCACTAACGAGACAACCCCCCAAGGGCTTAATGGAGCAAACAGGTAACGGTGAGATACAGGTAAACCAGTGGAACCAGAGAGCAATTACCCAGAAGCTTTGGAGGAACAGAGGTTGAAACTCTGAACCTGCTGGTCAAAATCCTGACACCATGTCCTTAACAACAGGGGTCCCCAACCCCTAGGTGATGGACCCGTACCTGCTAGGAAGCTGGCGAGCAAAGCTTCGTCCGTGTTTACAGCTGCTCCCATCGCTCACATCACCACCTGAGCTCCGCCTCCTGTCAGATCAGCCACGACATTAGATTCTCATAGGAGCGTGAACCCTATTGTGAACTGCGTGTGCCAGGGATCTAGGTTGTGTGCCCCCTACGAGAATCTAATGTCTAATGATCTAGGTGGGCCTGAGGTGGTGACGGTAGCCCTGGGAGCGACTTGCAAATACAGGTTAACGGCAGAGAGATTTGACTGCACAGAGACCATAATAAATCAGTTGCTTGTGGACTTGTATCAAAACCCTATCAGTGAGTGGCAAGTGACAATTAAGCTGCTTCTGGTGGCAGGCTTTAGAGTAGTGAATTTATAATTATTTCATTATATGTTGTAATAATAATAGAAATAAAGAGCACAATAAACATGATGCACTTGGATCATCCCAAAACCACCCCCACCTCAGTCCACGGAGAAATTGTCTTCCACGAAACTGGTCCCTGGTGCCCAAAAGGTTGGGGACCGCTGCTTCCCAAGATCCCTGTGCCAAAAGGCTGGGCGGGTGTGCCTGTAACCTCCACCTGAACGGCTCCAGACAAGATTCTGGTATCTTGACATCAAGTATTTTTACTTACCTCACTGGCACGATGGCAAAAATATAACTAAAGGTTGCACCTTTGGATCTAACGAAAAGAATTTTAAATAACCTTTTTTCCAAATGCAAATAATGTGGTCAATGGAAACAACTTGGGAAATAGAAACATACCTGCACAATAAAATCACCCCTAATCCCAACATCCAGAGGTAATCAATACTGTTAATATTCCATTATACGGTTTCCTGATTTATATATTTATATTTAAATATATGTGTATTAATACCCTTTTTATTAAAATAGTGTTATACTTTTTAAGGTTTCGTATTGTGGAAGACATTTTCTAGAACTTGAATTTTTAATTGCCTCATAGAATTCTGTCCTATGAGTCTCCTTTTAATGAATAATAACCTCCATTTGTGGAACTATAAGTGGATTCAAATGTTTAAATCTTTTACATATATTTTTATGTCCATCTCTTAGTATAACACAGACAAAATAAAACCTTGGCTTCCTCATTCACTAGATAAGTTTCTTAAGCTTCTATTATCGAAAAAATAGATATAACAACAGTATGTACCTCATAAGGTGTGAGGAATTAGATAATTTCATGTATTTGAAATGTGTAAAACAGTGCCCAAAACAAGGCACGCAGGATAGCGACGTTAGCTGTCATTGCTGCTGCTGCTGTCGTCGTTATTTCCGATAATAAAGTCCAAGAAGTGTGATTATTGGATGGAAAGGCTCTTACTTTAAGAATTTTTGGTATGTATTACTAATGTTTTTCCAGAAAGGATGGTACAGAATAAATGAGTCACCTATAGGAAATGTATTTTCCTACTTTTTATCAGCACTGGGTATACTACTACAGAAACTCAGCCTACCTGCTAAGCAAAAACAATCCTGTAAATATAAACACACATCATAAGTATCTTACCAAAACACTTAGAAAAATTAATTATGTTTTGACAAGAAGGGACCTAAAACTGTCACGTAATTTGCCTCTTTAAATCCCCTAGTAGGCTCGACCACCAAAAAGAAAGAAGACCCACTAACAAACAAAATAAAAACTAAATTAGCATTATAGTCAGAGATGTTTAGTCACTGGCTAACATAGCACAAGGAATGTGTTTTCTGCAAAGCATGACTTCAACCGTGATGTCGGGTGCTGGAACGACGGTCTGAGTTCAGGACGCCCCCGGAGAAGGGCGCCCCAGGAATTGTGCGATGTGCGGGGAATTGGGTGGCGGTCCAGTTCCAGGCTCAGGGATCGCGTCAGCATGGAAAGCCGGCAGCTGGCAGCGGCGCGCGGGCACCCACGGGAACAACTGGCCACTCGCGGGCAACGGGCTCTGAGCCAGGAGGCGTGAGGGGTGACATGTTTGTGGCTCCCGAGGTTGTCCTGGGTTATTTCCTAGTGAAACAGGTTCAGTAAGTTCGTGCAGAGCGCGTGTGAGAGTGGTGGTGTCGTCAGGACGCGGGTGTGACCCGGGCTCCCCGCCGAGGGGACCGCTGCGTGTCTGCCTCTGATGCTGTTCGGAGTCCCCGGGGCTGTACCAAACAAACCGGAATTCGGAGGGTACGAGAGACCCACAGAAAGACACTAAAACATTATGCTCTGCAAAATGGGAGAGTAAATCGGGCGTGACGGAAGCTGCTGTGTCACGGACATGCTTGATTTATGGGGCGCCCCCGAAAACCTGAGAAATGCAATTGCTGCTGCTCTTTCCGAAGGGGTAGGGCGCGGTGCCTGCGGAAACGAGGCGGGCTCAGGAGGGGTCCCCTTACATTTACAAATGATGGGTACGACGGAGGCCACACAGGAAACCAGGGGCTCGCCTTCCAGCCTCAGGCCCTGAGATGCTGTATCAGAGCGAGCGTGCTCCTTCCCCACAACAAAAACCGGTGTCTGGGTGTCACCGTCAGAGGGCTCCATGCGGGCCGTTCTGACCCCACGGAGCGCCTCTTTCGGTGAGTGCTTTTCCGTGTCCCCAAATTATGGGTAATGACGTCTGTGACAATTAATGAATTGAGAAAATAAGTCATTTTCTTTGAGTGATTCTGTATCAATTTCTTTTAAAGTAAAAACATACAATAGTGGATATATTCCAAATTGTTAACTGTCAGACAATAACCAGAGTTCTTCACACTAGACCTCATGAACTTTTCCAAATCATCATTTATCCAAACCCGTAGTAATTCATTAGAAAGGCTGTTACACCCTAATTAACATACTTTTAGAACGCTTTGCAAAAGTATTGTTAGTAGCACGCTAGAAAATGAATTCCTTCAGACGTCGTGGGAGCTCTACAGCTACTTCATTTAGAAATCAGGAGAATTTTTCATGAAAGGCTTGCGAATTCTTCCTTTAATAATTTCTTAAAATACAAAACAGACCTTTTAAGTAACATAGTTAAAATGTCCTTATTGCACTTTCACTTACTAGCCTTTGGCAAACAAATTCAAAATGTAAAAGGGAGTTTTTGGTTAAAAGAATATGAAATAAGTGTCATCCAGCCAGATGGTGCAACATGGACTGCTTCCATTCAAAGGTAATTTGTGTGTGTGTGCACACGCATGTGCGTGCACACGCATGTGCATGCACGTGATAAATTATAGCTAGGTATAAACATAGTGTATATGTGTAATATGTGTATGTTTGTGTATAAGCATAGTATGTGTGCAGGCATATGTATATAATATGTATCATCTATTATACTTAATAGATGATAATTATACAGTATATAATTATACAGTATATATTACATGTGGGCCGTCAGGAGAAAATCCAGCCATGGGCGATACAGCAGGACTGGTCACGTGGCTGGATATTCTCTGCACAGCTCTCCTATACGTACATACAAAACACATGTAGTTTGGGTAGATGTCTTAGGTCTTACATACACACATATGCCTATTTTGAAAGTAGTCCAAAAACAAAATTTACCTTTTGAGTTAAAGGATAAGAACAAAAGAGTTCTAAAATTTTCTTACATTTTTTTCAACTTCATGCCGTAAAGACAATACTTTAGTTCTCATCTGATGAATTTTAAGTATAAAATAACAGTGAAATAATTACATGTGCAGAAAGCCCTTCTAATTATACTTGAACATTTTCAAAGGTCAAAAATGAAAAATTTCAGCTAAGTCTCATATAAAGAGAATTTTTCATGAGTTATGTTTTAGTCTTCAAAAATTGATCAAAATAGGGTGGTTTATATCTTTGAGAACGTACTATGGGGTTCCCTTAATAATGTATCTGTAATTTCAAGTAATTTGTAACGTGTAAAACCAAGTAACTTGTAAAATTAAGTGAGTTGGGAAAAGCTGCAAGGTGTACGAAGCAGAATTTACAGTAGCATTTGTCCTCGGCTACGTCCTCAGACACCCGGAAATGACTGCCAACACTGGGAAGGACAGACCCTTGTCGTTTTGTCGTAGATCAGGGGGGTCAGGAGGAGTCTGCGTGTTTCAGCGACTGGCCTGTGCTTCGGAGGACCCGGTGCCATTGGCACACGTGCAGCACAGGTGGGTTCTTCAGCAAAGTCACTCACCAACTTGCAAGGGGCGTCTCAGGTGAGGGGTCGCACACGTCAGCCGTGCCACGACCGCGTCTCTGCCATCAGGGACATTTATTAGGGGCCGTAGGACGTGGACTTGTGCCAGGCCGCTCCCAGGGGTGCCCGTGCCATCTTGCGGTCAGAGGCCCCTCTCCTGAATTCAGTTCAGCCCAACGACCCGGCGTGAACCTGCTTCTCTTCCTGAAATGTGGGAGGCTCTCCGGGAGGGAGTTCCGGGGGCCTGGGGGCCGCTCGCCTCCACCATGCTGTTCAGCGGGACGGGAAGTCTCCGTCCCCAGGCCTGGGCTCCGCCGGCCCAGTGCAGCCTCCCCTCCTTTCTCCTGTCCCCGCCGTGTGCGGGGTAACTGGCTGACGGCAAGGGGACGGCAGTGTCACGCCTCACCGTGAAAGCGTGGCGTCCAGGGAGGGCAAGGGCCTGAGGGATTGTTTCTCTAATCCTAGAAGCGTTTCCTTTGCGCCAACTACGTCCCACAAGTAAGACAAACGCGCGTGTCTGAATGCAAGTGTGAGGCCAAGCAGAGACGGCTGCGCACCTCGCTGAACACCCGCTTCCCCATGTGGCCTCAGGGACGTGCGGCCCGATTCTAGGCCCCGCCGGTGACCTGGGCGCGAGAACCCCGAGACAAGGGCGCGCACCCGAAGGTCGGCGTGGGCCGTTGGTGCTTTCCGCTGTTGCCCTCTGTCCTGCCTGCGAAAATGCACCACGGCTGGACTAGAGCTCTGGGACGATGAGGTGACAGCTACGGATGGCAGGGTGGCGAGTGGTGTGGAGCCCGAGTCCGAAGGACTGGGGACCGACCACACCAGCCCTGGACTCCCTACCTCCCTAAATTTAAGAGAGAAACAAACCTCTCTCTCGTTTAAGCCGCATGGATTTTCTATTGCAAGCAACCTAATCCGACTGATAGCATCTACAAATGTATTTGTGAGTTTTAACTACGTATTTTTCCTTATTTCATTAACCACACAGAGGATTATACCACCTATTTATGAAATGCGGAAATGCCCATTGTAAATCTCTTGCACACACACACGCACACACTCTCAGCCGGGATTTACACTCAAGGACGAGCCCATCAGAAGTGCGTGTGTGGACACTTGCTCAGAAACACTGATAATCTGTCCTGCCCTTCTGCACTTCTCTGATTTCTAAAATACTGTTTTCTTTACATTGCTTGCCATAATTCCATCTTTTAGCCATGCATCTTAAGACTTCGTTAAGAGACACTAAAAATGACAAAGATCTGAATAAAGAGATTTGCGATGTGTAGAAAGACTGTTTTTTTAAATGTGAGTGATTCCCAAATCGATTTATAAGGGTAACACAGTTCCAAACAAAATCCCGTAAGTAAGAGCAACTATAGATGTAAATATTTATCAGCTTTCTGGATAGTGTTTCTATGTTTTAAAGCAATAGAAGAGATCATAAGAGAAACCGAATGATCTAAGACCTTTAAAAAAAAACCCTCAAAATTTGCAATCAGAGGTTAAAAACAAAATTAAAAAGCAAACCAAAAACCCAGAGAAAATATTCTAACAAATATTATGTTACATTTGTTAGAAATACTTGGTTAATCTCCTTATGAATGAAGCCTTCATAGCAAGTTAGTACAAGACAATGCTCAAAACCAGAAACAAATAGCTAATACATATCTGAATTCCCTTCCGTTAATTTTCAAAGATAAGTAAACCAAGGCAAGAAACCAGCTCGATACCTAGTCCGGAACGTGGGCACAGTGCTCCCCTGCCACACTCAGCAGCGCAGCTAAGTGGGTGTCACAGCGGGGCTCTGGGGGCACAGACCCCTGGGTGTGAGTCCTCACCGCTCTCCCCGTCTTCCTGCGCCGCGGCTTCTCCAGCAGTAGAGCAGGGTGGCCCTGTGTCCCCCCACACAGGGAGGATTTCCTAGCTAACCCGTCAGGGCTGAGGTTAGTGCCTGGCCCAGGGGGAGCGCTCCATCACGTTAACTGCCGCCGTGTCCTTAGTATAATTATTGGAGAGCAACTTCCTGCTGTATACGAAGACCCTCAAAGACATTTCAGCTCGCCAACCTAATCACTTAACTTCTGGAAATGTAAGAAAATAACCCAAAATGCAGGAGAGGTTTTCATGAAAATTTTTTTAATAGCAATGTCATTTATAATTTTTAAAAGATGAAATCCAAAATCTCTAAGAATAGGTGGATGTTAACATCTCATAATCACACAGCTCTTACGAGGACATGATACATTTTCCACAAAACAGCAGAAGAAGCTGTTATTGTTATTGTGGTGTTAAGTGGGAGGAGAAAAGTTGCGAAATTACACTTAACCCCCAATCTCAGCTATTCATGTAAATAAGCACAGGAATAAAAACATGGGAAGGAAATAACACCATTTAGAGTGGTTGCCTCAGAATGGTAATATTATGATTGACTGTTTAATCTTTTTGCTTCTTTAAACTTTCGTGTTTTGCTAATTTTCTGCAATGAGTTTGTGTTTATAATAGAGAGCTTTTAAAAATAATTGTTAACTACTACCACTTAGGACAATCATCAGGAAAAAATGGACTTAGAGCGGGGTCTGCAGCATTAAGAAGACGGGACAGACTGCTAAGTAAACGTTTCAACAGGGCATTGAGCAGCCGTATTATTTATTAGCAAATTTTACTTCTTAGTTAAAAGTTCACTAGCACTCATGTCTGTGCAATGACCTAAATAATCTACTTACTGAACTTTAATTCAAACTTCAGTGTACTGAACTTATGTTTAAAGTAGAGCTTTATTTAAAACTTCAGCTGAAATCATATGTGAAATCGCAGAACGTACAAGTGTATGTGTGTAAATAGGTAAACATATTATCACTTCGCTGATGAGAGGTAGGAATCATCTGAATGTAGTATAGTTTTCAGAATACACTAACTTATGTTATAAATAACAGGGAAGAAATGAGATGTTAAATCAGCTTATGACATGAACGGACGCAGCCTGTGGTGAGCGTCCCCTCTCTGAGACCACACGCCCGTCGTGGAGTCCCAGCGGCTCCTCTCAAACACATCCCTGCCACGCTGACCCGCCTCGCCTTTTGCCTGGGTTACTGCGATGGCCCCCGACCTGGTCTTCCTGCTGTCATGCTCATCCTTACACTCCTCAGCACAGCAGCCAGCGTGGTCCTTTCCTGCTGGGTCCTGTCACTTTTTGTTCAGGTGGCTTCCCGTCTTCCACAAAGCGAAAACCAAAATCCTTACACAGGACTGGCGGTCAAGGCCCTGTTCTCTCCCTGGGTCTCTTTCTTCTACTGACCACTGCTGTCTCCATCCCAGGGCCTCCCAGGGGCTCATGGGAACCTCCCCTCTGGAGCGTGCACTCGCCGGAACACTCTTTCCAGGGATAACGGCCCTGCTCTCAAGTCTTGGCTGAAATGTCGCATCTCCACAAAGCATCCCTCGGCCACTGTACTTAAAACTGCAGGCCACCCAAACCCCTGCTTACCCTCTGCCCGTGTCTTCCCCCACAGCACTTACCCACCCCGCAACATGCCACATATTAACAGTTTGTTGCATGAGTTTTTTATCCTCTGTGCCCTTGAATACTGCCACTACATCAGAGCTCAAGGAGGGCAGGAATGTTTGTCCTTTTGGTTCACTGGTGTCTCCCGAGCATCGAGAGTTTAGCATTTACTTAGTACACGCTAAACAAATGTGTTAAATGAATGAGGAGAGTGGTGCATTTACCCTGGTGCACAAGCATACCATGGGAAATACGCCTAAAAAAATACATTTGAAATGTTAACACTTCTCTCTTCAGCCCAGTGACACTCAGTCTGTACTGCTGAGGGTGCTTATTATCATAATCCAGGAAACTGTGGAGAAAAGCAGCCACTGGAGTATCTGAAAAGAATGCCTGCAAGGAAAGATGAAGACATTCCTTTTCCAAAGCCAGCCTCTTATCATCCTTCAGTCCTTCATTTTATCCTGCATCTGCCATGCTCATTCTTTTTATCTTAAAAAACAAAAATCAGAATACCAACAGCTGCTGAAAATGTCGTCACATGACACAACCAACCAAACACTGTCTGGCCAGCAAGCACAGGTGAGACCTCACCAGTCACACCACTGGCAGCAGGGTTTTCTGTGCCACTCAGCACCGGGCGAGCACTCAGACACGGCTCCCCTGTGATGCGACGCGGGCTTTCCCGTCACCTGCACTCTCAGCTGTTTCCTCGCCTCTGTGACCAACAGCATGTAGTGGTTCACAAGCTTGCATTCAAGCTGCAGTCAAAACATCTGCAGGTGCAAGCACTGGGAAGCCATTGTGAGGTCTCCTTTGGATAAGGTGGTTGCTGTGAGACCCTGGAGGAGCAGGATAATGGCTGAGTCCCCAGCCAGCTCGACATGGTTGTGGCTCTCACCAAGGGCTGCGCCTTGGAGCCACCCCAGGGCTTTGAAGAGCCTTGGCCGCTGCCTGCAGGATGTGCTGACCTCATGTGCAGCCTGAGTTGAGAAACACTGATCTAACTCCTTCCCTAAAATTTAGACTTCCAACTGCTCATTTTCTCTGTACATGAGCTTGGGGCTCCCCCTGCCTATCATGTTCCTTTTCTTATAGAAATCTGATGAAAGGCCAGTGTTAGAGGTCACCTGTTGTGTCTGGCAGCTGCTGCATCAGCCTGACTGAGACCTAAAGGGAGAGTCACCTTGGTGAGGGAAGAGAGAGTGTGCTCTACATGTCACTGGTGTTCTGGGAAAGGGAGAATTATTTGAGGATGCAATGTTTAAATTTTGGCAAATTAGTTAGAAATATAAACACATAGGAGTATTCAAAAGGCCAGTAAATCCCGAACAGAATACGAACTACGATAACACACCAAGACACATCGTAATGAAATTCCTGAAAACTAATGACCAATAGAAATGCTTACGAAGCAGCCAGAGGCAGATAAAAAGATAAATTACAGACAGGAAGTGATCAGAGTTATTACTGACTTTTCATCAGAAACAATGCAAGTCAGAAGACAATAGAACATCCTTATCTTTTAGAAAAAATTAGACTGTCACTTTGAAATTCTATATCCAATTAAAATGTCATTTAAAAATAGAATCCAAATTGGTTTTCAACCAAAGGAATGCTTAGAGAATTTTTCAAAAAATCTAAACTACAAGAAAAGCTTTAAAAAGGTCTTCAGTCCAAAGGAAAATGTTATATGATGAAAACTTTTTTTACAAAAAGGAATAAAAGCCATTATAAATTACAAACACAGTTACCTATAGCCTATTTTTTAAATTTCTTTAAAAGATAGTTAAGAGTTAAAAGAAAAAATAGAAATTGTAGAGCTTAATCATAAAAATATGTGATGATAATAGCGTTAAGGGCAGGAAAGGGCAAATAAAAGAATATTGCTTTAGTGTATTATCTTTTACACAAAAGGATATAATACTATTTAAAAATAGACAACAGTAAATTAAATACTTGTATTATAAACCCTAGAGCTAGCTGTCTAGCCGGCGGCCCACGGGCCACATGAGGCCCAGCATGGCTTTGAATGTGGCTCAACACAAATTCATAAAGTTTCTTAAAATATTACGAAAATTATGCACGGACTTTTTTTTAGCTCATCAGCTGTTGTTAGTGTGAGTGTATTTTGCATGTGGCCCAAGACCATTCTTCTTCCAGTGTGACCCAGGGAAGCCAAAAGGTTAGACACCCCTGCCCTAGAGCAACCAGTAAAAATTAAAACAGTCTAGTTAATAAGCCAAAAGATAGATTTATCTATTGTCAAACACAATCTATAGATTTTTTTTAAGGAAAATCATTCCAGTAGTCAGAGGGGCTTACCATATAGAAAAAACAGTCGAATAAAACGTCTAAAGTTATATCATACTTGAAATTTTATATTATTATTTATTTTTTTAATTATGCAAGACATGTAACAGATGCTCAATAAATATTAGTTGAATAAACTAAGATTTTATATGTATAAATAAATATAAATAAACTATATGTATATATGAGGTGTAAAGAATATGGTGAATGTTTAAATAAAAAAATTCATTACAGTAAAAGACACAGATTGCCATGAATCCCGCTCAGAACCTCCCCCTCACTTTGGACACACGTGTCCCATCGTTGTGGCCACTTTCCCAGGCAGGTCTGAAAGTCCTCTTCCGTGAGTGTCTCTGGTTGTGCTGTCGCGCTGCCTCCATGTCCTGAATCGGTGCAACACCTTTACCTTTCGTGGTCATGTTGACTTTGGGGAAGAGCCAGAGGTCACACGGTGCCAGATCCGGTGAATCGGGTGGACGAGGACAGACCATCATGTTTTCATTTGAAGGAAATTTATGTTCATGTGGTGCTGGTGATCCATGATTTACAGCACAGGTTCAAACACACCTGCTCGCAATTGTAGCTCACGGCCAACTGACTGCACCAAGCGAGTGGACACTTGTCATACGCTGTTACTGAGGAGCGATGTGCCACCTCCCGTAAAGAAGATGCCTGCCTTTCTGTTGAGTGGCACTCGGCAGCAGCAGTCACCGTCACCGTAATTTTGGTCACACCTCATATACACACACCCATACAAGGGCTGTCCGGAAAGTATCCAGGCACATAATATGAAAAAAATAGAGGCATTTAGGGCTGGAGTTTTCCTGGACAGCCTCTCTCTGTATCTGCCTGCCTGCCTGTCTGTCTGTCTGTCTGTCTGTCTATCTATCTACCTACCTGTCTATCTCACATCTTCATCCGTTTATCTATTAATGGACACTTCTAATAGTGGGTAGTGAAGAGGCCACATAGCCACGTGGTCTGGAAGCACGTGGGGTGGACGCTGGCTTGCTTCTCAGGCATTCGGGATCTGTGTCAGACGGCCACGCGTGGACGCGGGCAGGGGTGGCACGCAGGTCATTTTAGAGTGCGTTTTAAATTCTGTTGATGTTCCTATGGTTTGAATTTCATTTTTGATTTATTCTGTACAAAAGATGATCTTTTCAGAGCATGTAATGAATATTAGCTTCTAAATTACCCCCAAATACTCATTTATTGGTTAACTGATAGAATACCAATAGCAATTGGGGTTTTATAAACTTTGTGTTTTTATCAAGATGGGCTTTAGTTTTGAAAAACGGTCACTTCTTTACTCAAAGACTGTTATCACTAGCCATCTATGCTGCTGTCGAACGCGTTTAATTCCTTCCTCAACCATAACAGTTGTGTAGTTTTTATATTTGAATTATTTTCCTCGTAAATTATGTTATCCTTGGCTAAAGGCTTTTCTCTTAGTAAATGCTTTTGACTAGCTGGCCTTTATAGCATCAATTTCATTTTTAAATGCCTTCGGAGACATGCTTGACTGCTTATAAATTTTCTAGTATAGTTCTGTAAGAATTCTGCACTTTCCTAGGGCCATATGTATTCATCTTAGTTCCCAACAGTTTATAACTGCCAGAATAATTTAAAAGACATTTTTCCTTTGCAACTTAATTTAGAGTGGAGCGCGTTTTGTCAGCAGAGCCGCGCAGGGAAGGGTCTGGCTCAGCAGCGTCGGGCCCTGGCCCCCTCAGTGGCCATGTGGGGGGCTCTGTGCGGGGAGGCCGGCTCTGAGAACCGGGCAGGGGCCGGGCCGAGGCTGCACCTCCAGTGCGAGAAGGCAGGAGTGCCCAGCGATCGCCGGGGACCTCGTCCCGTGCTGCTGGCACCTGTCGGAGGGCAAGGCCGTGTGACAGGCAGGGAGCTCGCTGGCTCCTGAGCTGCTGTCTGGGAGGGGACCCCTGCCTTCCACTGCATTCCGTGGGCCGAGGCAGGATGGCGGCCCTAACCGAGCAGGCCGGAAGGGTCGTGTCACCACGGCCTGGGAGGGGCGCGGGGAGGCACCGAGACGGCCCGTCATGGAGGAGCCCGTCCAGCCCAAGCCCAGCGTTCGGGGCGGGTTTGAAGCGCCTGAGACATTCCACGTTGTGCACAATGAGAGCGGTAGCCGCCTCGGAGCTGTTCGGGGTGGGAAACGGGCCTTCGAGCGCAGAGCGGTGCCGCGGGCCCGGCGGGGAGCTTGGGACACGGCCTGCCCCGAGCAGGTGGCCGGCGCGGTCCCCTCCTCGGTCGGAGCTGTGCGTCCGGTAAATAAACAGTGTTCTTCCTAGTGACATGGAGGATTTAAACTTCCCTTGGGCAGCCCTCTGGGGGATAGGTTGACGTCTAGACAGTGATGTGTAACTGTCCCTGCGAGGGCTGTCCCGAACACAGCGGCCGTGAGCACCTCCGTCGTCCCCAGGCCGTGGCTGGGTACTTCCCGGGCAGCCTCGCACGCGCTGCCGCTGGGATCGAGGCCACGTGTGTTTACGTGGAGGCGTTACTGCGCTTGTAATAGGTGTCGTGTTGGCCTCTTTTCTCAATCGATGAGTGCTGAAAGGCCAGTCACGACCATGGGGCTCTGTTTAGATTCTTGGCATTGAAGAAGGGGTCCTCATGGTTGACAAAGTTTGGGGACCCTGACCCAGTCCATGGCCCTGCATCCCGACGGGCTCCGTGGACCCCCTTGCGGTACGTGCCTCTCACGTGTTTCTCACACTTCGGGCGGGACCCGCAGCTTCTCCACGGCCAGCGAGGATGGGGAGCCAGGAGAATGGATGCGGGTGTGGGCGCCCGTCCCCACTCCCTTAGCGCTGGGGACACCTCCGCCCAGCAGGTGGCTTTTCCCTCCCGGCCTGGCCGCCTCCTTCCCAGAACTCGCTCTGATCGCGTTGACCTGCATAGTCCGGCTGCCGGATGGGTTGGAAAGCTGGCCAGTGTCTCCCACCACCGTCTCTCCTTTTCCTTTTTCACAGATAACTTTTATTGTTCCTCAATTCCCAATGGAAAAATAAATCCAAGAATTCGTCCCCCAGATTCTTAAACCTTTTCAGAACGGGACAACTCAGACCTTGTACAGTAGTTGGCACGATGCGTTTCCACATTTGCGTCAGTATGAGTTAGCACGGAAGTAGATCGATGGAAGGAAGGTCCGAGAGCGTATGAAGGCCTGAAACGTGATAAAGCGAAAATCAGTTTGGAAAAGATGGTTTATTTCATAAATATCATGGACATAACTGACCATACTCCTGAAGGAGATAGTTTTAGGCGCCCTTCTCACACTGCGTACACAGTCAGTTTCAGATAAATTGTCATTTGAAACGTTCTGCATGTTCCCATCAGTGATACAGGCGGGACTCGATCCAGGGCCCTGTGATGCGCAAGCGACAGGCTACATTTGAAACGTTGGAGCTGTTGTCATGTCACATGTCCTAAAGGCGAGGCAGAGGGGAAGGACGTTTTCGGTTGCTCACCATTTTTGATTGTCTCCATTTTGTTTAATTTTTGTCATTGTAAGTACCAGTCTGATGAACATCTTTAGGCCTCAATTTGCAAGTGGGCCCATGGTTGTTAGAACAGATTTCTGGAAGTGAGGCCAAGAATGCTCACGTTTTTGAAGGCTTTTGATGTGAATTTCCACATTGTCCTTGGGAAAGGCTGCGCCGACATAATGATTTTGTTCTTTTGTTGTAATGGATACCTGAACTCGTTTTCTGTTCAGGTAGACCATCGTTTGTTACAGGAAAGTATCTTTTTTTGATATATATATATATAGATATAGGCAAGCTTCTAATTAACTGTGAAATGTGGAGTAGATGTTCTGTTGGCCTTGGTGTCATTATCCGAGTAACACATTAATAAGCTCATGGTGAAGATGCCGCCTCTTGGACCCCAAATTCCCCTCCTGCGGCATTCACCAGAGGCGCCTGTGAAGACCCCGTCACAGAGCATAACGGTCGGGTTTCCGTTCGGTCCGCCCTCATAGCCCGTGCTTTCCGGTCCACGTCTAGCTTGCTGTGACATGATTTCTGTCACTCTCCATTATCTATTCAATGGAAGTGCAGTGTTATTTCCCACCTGTACCAAAACCAGTCCGACTTGCTCCTGTGTGTATCATCTTCCGTGCATACGGTTCTTTCCGATGGCATCTAGAATTTACTGAGTGAATTCTGAGGGCCATGAAATAGGCTTTGTCTGAGCTCCGCTCTTCCCGTGCAGGAGGGCGCATTCTCTTGGAAGCCACTGCAGGGTTCGTGCGATGTTATTTATTTCTATTTCACATGCATTTGTATCTTCACCTGCAACCAACGAGGCCGAGTAGAAATAAGGACGTCTCAGGAATTACCTGATGTACACAGAATTCCTTCTGAGTTGCCATTTCACTGAAACATAATATATTGTGCTAAAAGTGACCCCGGTGTCGCAGGAAAACGAAAGTCTCTTCAGAGCAGGGAATTTTATGTGTCACAGTCCTCAGCATGAAATAGGATGGCATCATGGTGTCAGTCACAGTGTGTCCCAGGCTGAGCTGGGAGCTTTCACGTCCTGTGTTCAGTGACCTGTGTCTGTGCACTGGGAGTTTTGGTTTTGCTTCCACTTTTAGCACAGGATAAGCTATTATACCATAAATGCAGTGAAAATTAAAGGAATCGTTTAGGGGGGCTCTGAACGAGAACTCCGTGGAGGTCTTTCAGTGACCGGCCATGTTAATGTGGCCGCGTCACCGCCCTGTGCTGCTCTCCTGGTGTTGACTGCAGACCAGTGCCCGTATGCATGGAGCCGACACGACTGGCTCGTGTGCACGTGGGCACGGCCGGCTCGTGTACGTGAGCACGGCCGGCTTGTGTGCACGTGGGCATGGCCGGCTCGTGTACGTGGGCACGGCCGGCTCGTGTGCACGTGGGCACGGCCGGCTCGTGTACATGGGCACGGCCGGCTCGCGTGCACGTGGGCACGGCCGGCTCGCGTGCACGTGGGCACGGCCGGCTCGTGGGCACGGCCGGCTCTTGTGCACGTGGACACGGCTGGCTCGTGTACGTGGGCACGGCCGGTTCGTGTACGTGGGCACGGCCGGCTCGTGTGTACTTGGGCACGGCCGGCTCGTGTACGTGGGCACGGCCGGCTCGTGTGTACGTGGGCACGGCCGGCTCGTGTACGTGGGTATGGCCGGTTCGTGTGTACGTGGGCATGGCCGGCTCGTGTACGTGGGCACGACCGGCTCGTGTACGTGGGCACGGCCGGCTCGTGTGTACGTGGGCACGGCCGGCTCGTGTGTACGTGGGCACGGCCGGCTCGTGTGCACGTGGGCACGGCCGGCTCGTGTACGTGGGCACGGCCGGCTCGTGTGTACTTGGGCACGGCCGGCTCGTGTACGTGGGCACAGCCGGCTCGTGTGTATGTGGGCACGGCCGGCTCGTGTACGTGGGTATGGCCGGTTCGTGTGTACGTGGGCATGGCCGGCTCGTGTACGTGGGCACGACTGGCTCGTGTGTACGTGGGCACGGCCGGCTCGTGTGTACGTGGGCACGGCCGGCTCGTGTACGTGGGTATGGCCGGCTCGTGTACGTGGGCATGGCCAGCTGGTGTGCACGTGGGCCGGTTCTTTCCACACGTAGCCAGAAAGGAAGGGTCCCGTTTTGATGTACGTACGTAACGCTGAAACCAAACAGTGCAGCCTCACTTACAGTCTCCTTCAGTCGGCGCTGAAAACTGTGGATTTTGATAGACATATTACTAAAAAATGTACACATACATCATGTTTTTAAACGTCAGCACCATTATTACAAGACTAACGATACTTGTAAAGCCTTGTGAATTTTTCGCTTTGCAATGTAATTGTATATGTATATTCCTTAACATATATGTATCTTTTTCTATATGTACATATTATATAGTAATATTACATAGTATATATAATACATATGGGTGAGTGTGTGTGTATATATACACATGGAGAGAACACAGATTATAGATGATTTATGCTACAAATTTTGGGTACCCTGTGATGATCTGTAAACAAACCCACAATATTTCAGTACCTGGAATTTTTTTAGCTTTTATATTTTAGGAGGTTGCCATCTTTTTCTCTCTTTTCTCATGCAGTCTTCAGGTGAATTAATATACTCAACTTCAGCACATTATGGCAAGGGAATTATGGGTACTCCGCACATGACCAGGGACGAGAGCTGAGCTGTCCCCATGATTACTTGGTTCAAGCGTGTGTCTCACGTCCCTCACCTGCGCACCGTCTCCTTGGTTACGGCTGGCTCCTTGGTACTTCTTCTGCAGCTGCATTGGAATAGAGCTGATTGGAATGCTCCTTTGCCCTCCTATCACGTTGCCCTCCTTCCTCGCCGTCTTGCTACTGGGTGGATAGCTACTAAGAGTGAACTTGTAGAACTTGGGCAAGTCAGACATTCTCTTGTGCTGATTCTGTCCACGCGACAGATGAGTTCAGAAACTTTCTTGTCATCGTTATCAGGTAGCGTCAAATCGGAAATGCTGTGTGTGATACTAATATTATTACTATGACAGCTGACGTAAGAAAGAAAGTATTTCTTGTAAGAACTGTTCTCCTAGCTCCTTCTGTTTCATGTTTTGATATTTCTAGGAAATGTTTTACTCTATTGAAGATAAGCTGTTTATAATTTTTTTGCAATATAGCTTGGGAGCCTAGTTGAACTGAACATATGAGCTAATTTTAAGCCTCTACTTATCATTATTTATTGTTAGAAGAAGTAAGTGTTTAACTTACAAGTATTGGGTAAACTCACCCAGCTTTTAATAACTTTTTTATTTTTAGCAGGGTAAGAGGAGAAACAACCTCGTTAAGGAGTTTTAAATCATACAAACTATGTTCTCTTCTTCGTTTAAAAATCTTTTTCCTTTCTGTTCTTCTGTATTTTATTTATTGGAACTGTTGTTTGCCAGGAGTAGATGTTTTCAGGAGTTACAACCTGGCCAAAAGCAAGAAAGTATGTCTGTGTTTATGATGCAATATTTATTAATATAGGTCATAGCACTTTAATATATCAGTACCTGATGGGAATGTAAATTATTTAGAGTGAGCCTCTGTGTACAATTTTATGGTATTTGAAATAAAATGAATTTTTAATGTTCCCATGTAACACGATCTGCCAAGATGATCTCGGGAAAAGTTTGCAAACCAGGTGCGGGATCGGCGGCAAATTCCCGCCGCCTCGTGCAGCAGGCGAGCCCGGCGCTGCACGCAGCCTTCCGTGGCGCTCGCTGCTTGCGAGCGGGCAGGTGTGCACCATCCTGTTGAGAGTGTTGGAGTCGGTTCGACGCAGAGCTCGCGTGCTTGCTTTCCCCCATCTTTTCTTCCCTGGGAATTAAAGCTGTCCGAAAATAAAACCAGGGACATCAGTTTAGCTCATCTCACTTCCCTTTTTTTAAATTTAGTCGTCTTATATAACAACTTTACTTTTTTTTTTTTAAGGAAAATTTTAATAGGGGAATTATTTAGACCTAGAAATTGTGAATCATGTTATCCAGCTTTAAAAACCTTTAATTTCATTGAGATAAGTAGGTAGTGACATGATGGCACAAGTCACTCAGGTCTCAGTTGGCTGCACCTCCTGCATGTAAGGTCTTGGCCTTGCGGCACCTCTGGTGGTCTCGGGGCGCGAACGCTCACCACCCCCTCGGTTTGCCGGAGGCTGCCTCGCCCCCCACGGCTAGGCTGGCGTCGTCTGACAGGGAGGCAGAGTTTGCTACTCTGCGGGTCTGTAATACACATTTTTTCTTTCGAAGTAATTGTTTTCATTTTGCTGGATCACATTTTAAACAGCTTCTTTCTGTCGAGTTGATTCCGAGCTGGACTGACCATGGAGCAGGATCTTATCTTATTCATGACTGTGAATCCTATGAAGCTGTTTATCTTAGCTGTCATGCAGGCATCTAATTAGGTCACTTCAGGGGTTAAAGGAAATAAAAGACTTTGAAATAATCATTCTGTTCTCAGAACAAAGCAGTGGAGGTACATGCTCTTGTCTAATCATTTTATTCTGATGTCTGATAAACCCAGAAATGGAAGATAAGTTTGGATCTTATTAATACATTTGTGATCTTCCTAGCTTTATCCAAAGATGGTGCAGAAGTTGTTTAAATAAGCACCTTAAGAAGGGATAAAATACATACTTACATTCCACTTATTTTTAAAATACCTTTTATTATCAAACTAAAACCTGTTCATTGTAGAATATTTGGATAATACAGAGAAATACAAAAGAAAATTCGAAAGTACCCATGATCCTCGCATCTAGCAGTATAATTATTTAATGAATTGCCTTCTGGCCTTTTATGTTCACATACTTTTTTCACAAAATGTAATTGTTTTATGGGAGGCGGGAACCAAAAAGAAAGCAAACCAGATTTCCCTTCTGGAGGGCGGGCCCCTGGCCGCACAGGCTGCCCCGCTGGGGGAGGGTTCCAGGACCCCGTCTGCACCCGGGGAATCGGGCCTGGCGGTGAGAGGCTGCGCTCGGCCCCGGTGAATGTGTTTTGGGGCTCTGTCACCGCGTGTGCCCATTTCGTGACGGGTGCTGGACACGAGCACCATGTGGCCTAGCCACGCACCTGCCCGCGCCACGCTGGGTGTCCAGCAGGTTTTGACCAAAAATGGCCTGTCCCCGTGCCGGCCCTCCCTACTCACCGATCTCACGCCCAGCAAGTTTCTTTTTGTCTCTCTGATGAAAGAAGTCCTCAACGGGAAACGCCCAGCCGACTTGGAGGAGCTGAAAGCCAGCAGCGGCACTAAAAGCATCCGCACGCCGAGCACCCATTTCTGAGCCTCGGGAGGCGTCTGCACGGCGTGGCGTGAGCAGCGGACAGCGCGCTGGCGTCTAGCCGTGCAGGGAGGATGCCCCATGTCCGAGAGACCCTGGGCTTTCTGGGTCCCCCGTGAATGTGCGCGCGGACGTCTCTCCTTCGCTTACCGACGACCATCAGTGTGAGATAACACGGTCGGGCGTTTCCCCCCGTTTTGTCACATAGTTTGGAAGTTGCATGAACTCTAGGCAGTTGTAGTCACCGAAGACCCTTGAGGTTCCAAGTGGCATACACCTGCTGACACGACCCGTCACTGCCAGGAGGGGTGCCCAGTCAGACCCCTTTGATTTATGCGGTTCATAGGGCTCACAGACGTTGCTGGCGCACTCAAGATTTCTTGGAAGGCTTGGGAGCAGGTCAGAGGATCCGAGGAATTGCTGTGGGGCCTCCTGTACCCCGGGACCCCCTCTGTATTCCCATCCCTTATCTTTGCTCCCCCCAGCTGCTGGGTGGTACGGAGGACGATCGTTCTCCATCCACCTGCGGTGGGGTCACTTGTCCTCTAGGGCTTCAGTCAGAAGGAAGGGAGCCTCTGTCGTTGAGGATCTGCTTAGAGAGACTCCAGGGCAGGTGGAGGAAGCTTGGTTTGGGTCACGTGCCCGGCCCTCGGCGTCACCGGTCGGGGGCAGGTTTATCGGGGTACGGTCAGTGTGGGCGGCGGGGTGGGCGGTGGAGGGAGGCAGAAGGGGCTGCCGTGTGGAGCCGTGACCCAGACACGGCCGTTGGCGTGACCCCTGGGAGCCAGGAGCGGCTGTGGTCCGCATCTGTACTTCCCAGGACAAGACATCTAAAGGACGGTTCATCGTGAACAGGAAAACAATGAAAGCGCTCCTAAGGCGAGAGCTGCTGAGTTCTGGAGAATTTTCTTTCCCCCCTGCTGACGACCAGCCAATCCCTATTAGAGACCAGCAAAACGATTTCACAAGGAGCATTTAGACAGGGGGGATATTTGCATCCTTTTAATACTCACTTTTACTTGGCCAGTATGTGTTCAGCTACAAATTCAGTCGGTTTGTCCTGCTGCACTTGGGGCCGCGCTCACGACTGCCGTGTGGAAGCTGACTTGGCTAATGTGCAGGGAAAGCGAAGGCCGAGCGCATGACGCCCTCCTGTTACGTGCAGGGCGGGTGTTTCCTGCACTTAGAGGGGACTGGGAAGCACCCATGCCCTGTCCACCTGCTTTCGTCTGTGCCTCGGGGGCTGCACCCGCCTCGGGTGTGAGAGTCACTGCTTCTACTGTTATTGCAAGTCAGACGTGAAGCTGGAACTAAAAGCGCACACAGGACTGGAGAATGAGTCCCGCAGGGATTTGGTAGCCGAGCGATTTACTGTTCTGCGTTCTGACTTTCTAGCTCGTTAGCGTAGGGAGCTTCGCGGTTGTGTCCTTTGCAAAGGGGTCTTGGGCGGTGCCCAGCACGGCTCACATGAAGACCCATGTGACTCGGCTTGTGTCCCTTTCTAGGAAAAGTATTTTCTCTGCCAGTGAATTTTTTGGGTTTCTTTGCCAGAAAACAGAAGTGAAAATGCTTTAAGGTTTTCTTGAGTGCCAGGACACTTTGGAGCCCCATGAGTGTCCCGATGTAGTCATCGGCGTCCTCGGATGTCCCTTCATCTTTACCCTTTCTGATTCATCCCTCCGTGTACTGTCTGTCCGAAGCCCTGTCCTAAAAGCCATGTGGATTCAATGCACCCGCACTTCCTGTCTGTTTACGATTTCTAAACTATTTTCACAACCATAAGATATTTGAACCTCAGAGTCACCCTGCGAAGGATAAGGAGAGATGACACGATTTTGTTCTTTAAAAACCCCCCAAACAAAACTCGCAGAGATGAACTGAATCTCATCAGCGCAGATCGTGGACTTCACAAGGGCGGGGACTCTCTGTTCACTGTGCCCCCAGCTCCCAGTACAGTGCTTGACACACGCTAAGTGTTTCAGGATGATCGATGGTGGATAAACTTAAAAAGTACTGAGTGCCTCAGAACTTGGAAGAACACAGACGTACTTGTATTGGCAGAAGAGAAATGCATCCCCAGGAGACCAGAGTGGAGCTCAAAGCGACCTGTCACCAGCACGTTTCTTTGAAGTCTGGTGTTTTATCTTGAAAACTCATACACATTTTGAATTCTGCTTCATATTAGGATTGTTTGTTTTATCACAAAAATTACTTTAACTGTTATTTATCATAAAGCAATATCACGTTCCTGGACAATGCTCTGTGTGTATCCTGAATAACCCTAATTCGCATATCTCTAGGGCACTTACATTACCTTTGAGAAATACAGATGCCCAATTAATTATATTCTATTTAGGTGCTATCTATATGCTGATGACATCCAAATTTAGGCCGTCTGTCTTTATCTTACCCTTGAATTCATTAGCTTAGTTGATGACAACTCTGTGTTTCCAGCTGGTTGGGCAAAAACCTTTTTGTCCCCCTTGACTTGTTTCTCTGTTTGCAACCAGTCTTACAGGGGACACTGTTGCCTCTGTACCTCGAGAACACATCCTGAACTCGCTCACCTGTGATCCCCCCCGCTCCTGCCAGCAGACTGGCTCCACTGCACGAGCGCCCCCACAACCCCCGTGCAGTCGGTCGTCTTGTGACTGGTGCCCCCGTGTCTGCTCTCGCCCCCCACAGCCCCGTCCCCATCTGGCAGCTGTGAAACCCCCTTAAACACTCGTCAGGTCCTGGGGCTGCATCAGCTGGCGTGAAGGCGCGGCCGCCCTGGGCCCTGGGATGTGACCTGCTGTC
This sequence comes from Lyroderma lyra, assembly GCA_004026885.1. Classification (NCBI taxonomy): domain Eukaryota; kingdom Metazoa; phylum Chordata; class Mammalia; order Chiroptera; family Megadermatidae; genus Lyroderma; species Lyroderma lyra. Next base: position 215,775 of record PVJL010001900.1, read on the forward strand.
CCCTGCTGCCTGAGCCCTCCACACTGGACTGGCTGTGGCTTGAGGGCTCCGCCTTTGCCAGACCTGCTCCTCCCCCGGCGTCGAGGGGCTTGCTCAGACCCTCCCCACAGGCCTCTACTCAGATGTCACATTCGTCCCATCTGGAATTTTACACCTGCCATCAGACGCGCCCCCTTGTCCACTCGTCCCCCTGACACTGCCTCACGTGCTACATGTTTTCTCTGTGGAAGGCGTTTGTTACCCCACCTCCCTCTGGCCCCCACATCCCTGGGCGGTAGCTGGACGCAGGTAGGATAGGCTGGTACCGGTTCCATTGGTCAGGGGTGGGGCTTCCAGTGCAGGAGAGCAAGCCACTGTCTCCTTCGCGGCCCCTTACCTACTCCCAGGTGGCCATGCCAGGCGCGTTTCCACGTACGAGAGGCTGGCAGTCCCCACGAGCGGACCTGTTGCCATGACCGCGGCTGGTCCTCCCGGCGGGCTGCTCCTAGAAACTTCTAATCAGGGTGTGTGTGTGCTTGTGTTTTCACACGGTAGTTACTGGGCAGGCGTAATGCCTGGCACCAGGTAAGCCTCAGGAAATCCTTTATGCATCAAGACTGGGCCCCCGAATTTGATGTGGTGACGTGGCGGTCTCTCTCTGCATGGCTGACACATTTTTACATCCTGAAGCTGCAGGAGATCGTAGCAGAGCCCGGCTACAAAGAGCAGATGTTTGCTTCCCGAACACACTGTCTCTAACAGGCAAGCTAAATAGGCTTTTCTGAATATGGACTCTGACGGCGGGCCTGGCCTTGCACTTGGAACGGGCCTTGACGAGGAATCGGAGCTGTGAATATTTCACTTCCTCTCCAAAGTTTTATTTTCAAACTCACATTTGCTTTTGTTTTCTTGTTAAAATGGATTGAGGGTGGCTCATTTACAGAAGTGCCAGTGGGGACAAGGCAGAGAAGCCGTGCCATCGCAGTAAATGTTTCAGGTCTGCGTTTCTCGGCAGCCCGCGGCGACGTGTCCACAGCCAGCGCAGGACAGGGCCGAGCTGCCCGCGGCCGGCGCGCACCTGGGCCGACGTCGCACGCACGTGCCCTCGTGAGGAGCGGCTCCAGGTGCCGCGGGTCCCACCGCCGAGGACTTCAGCCTTGTTGACACTCCCTGAGCGTGGCACAAGTGACCTGCGGCCATTGGCTCTGTCCTGTGCCTGATGTAGCAGCACGCTCGCTGTAGAAGCAGCGCGTTCTCGGCAGGCGAAGGCGGTGCACGGGCTTTTAGTGCCCGCCCAGACGGCAGGCAGCACAGACGCCTGACCCCCTGACCCCCTGACCCCCTGACCCCCTGACTCCCTGACCCCCTGACCCCCTACCCCCGACCTCCCGACCCGGGCGCACTTGGGAGGGGGGCGGAGGCCATTGGGCGGCAGGCGGCTGCACCCCCGGGGAGGCGGCCGCACGTGTCGGGAGTCCCGAGGGAAGATTCCCTTTAAATTATTTTCTTTAAATTGTGGTAGTGTGTCCACACGTCCGATTTGCCATCCTGACCATCTTTCGCTGTACGGTTCCTGGCGCGAAGTGCGGTCCCACTCGGGTCTGCTCTCACCTCTCTCGCGGCCCCCAGCCGGACTGTCACGCCAATGGGAGGGCGTCCCGTGGGCAGGGCCCTAGGGAGGGTCGTCCAGACACCCGCGCTGAGATGTGCTGGGAGGCAGTGTTGAAAGTGCAGGGGACCCAAACGGGAGCAGCCCCACGAGGGAAGGGAAGTCAGGGGATGCAGCAGGACGAGAAACGTAACGGAGGTTAGTAGCCGCGTGCTGTCCCTTCCCCAGCAGAAACGGCCCCGGGCTGCGTGAGGGCAGGGCCTCACACCAGGGCCACGGGCTCCGGTGGATCTGGGGGGCAAAAGCGCGTTTGGGGGCAAGTCAGAAGAGGTCATGTGTGCCGGGGCACGGTGGGCTGGGGGGCCAGGGGGCTGAGCTGGGAGACGGGGCGCTGCCCCTGGCCTGGCATTCGCAGGCTCCCCCCGCGGGGGTCCCTGCACTGAGGCTTTGGTTTGGGAAGCGGGCTGGGCCATTGGGGCAGTGTCCATTGTGTGGGCCCTGATACAGACATTAACGCTGTCACTGCTTTTGAGGGGCAGGCAAGGGCCGAAAACAGAGAAACTCCAGGCAACATCAGGCAGGACTGAAGTTCCCGAGATTTACCTGCACTCCTGGGGGAGGGGGTGGCGCAGGGGCTTGACCGTGGGGCCCAGTAAACGCGAGGAAGGGTCTCAGGCAGCCGGTATAAAGCCCGTCAGTTGCAGCTTTTAAACCAGCAGAGAAAACTGGATTCATCCGTCAAAACTAGGAAGGGGGGGTCAGAGGGCAGAGGAAACAGAAAGTACATTAAACGGAAAATAGGAAAGGAGAGTCTGGGCTCTAATGTGACAATAATTACAGTACGTGTTACTGGGTTACCCATTCTAGAGGGAAAATCTCAGCTTGGGTGGATAAATAATATGCAAAAATGAGTTGCCTAGAAAAAATATTCCTCAAAACAAACGAAATAGAAAGGTTGAAAATAAAAGAATAGAAAAGATACATACTGTATTTTGCCATGTGTAATGCATACTTTTTTGCCCAAATTTGCACATTTTACAGGGGTAATACTAATTCTATATCTATATAAATGTTTTTAATTCTTTAATTTATGCTTATGAGTAAAAGAGTAACTCTAGAAATCAATAACGATATCCATATGCAAAATAATACCCTGGAATACAATAATCACTTTTTTATATAAAAAATTTCATAGATAAAATTTCTTGTTCCATAATATGTTAAAAAATAAATGGTAAAATTCCTTTGTAATACAAACAATAAGTACCTAAATATAAACAAATAAAAATTTGAATTAAAAATTAAAACAAAAGATTTTTTTTCCCTGAAAGTTTGGGCCGAAAACCTGGATGTGCATCATATGTGACAAAATACCCTATTACTCAAATGTGAACCGAGAGAAAGAAGTGGTATCTTAAAGTAAATACATTATATGGAAGAAAGGAGGAGACTGTGTACCGATGGAAGGAACATTACACCAAGAACATGTGGTCATCAAACACATAGGTCTCCCAGTACAGCCTGAACTCTATCGAGCAACAGTGGACAGAGCTGCAGAGACCGAGAGAAAGAAAATCAACTGTATTTGAAGATACTTAATGCATTGCTTTCAGAAACTGATAAATCCTGCAGTCAGAAAATAAACAGATGTGGAGAAGAACTGAACATAATTAATAATCTTGAGCTATTAGAAACATGCTTCAAACTGTATACAGCAAACAGAGAATGTGAATTTTTTGCATTTTTATGGAATGGTTATAAAAATAAACCATGTATTATGCCATGAAGGAAGCCTAGATAATTTCCAAACAGTGAAAATCATACAAGTTAGTTTTCTTCAGTGTAGTGCAGTGTAGTAAGGAATTACTAACAAAAGATAACCTCCTCGCCCACCAAAAAAACCTCCATAGTTACTAATGAAATAATATGTTTCTAAATAGCCCTTGGGTTAAAAAAGAGATAAAAAATGAAATGCTGATCATTTAGAACTGAAAGATAATGGAAACACTGAATGTCAGAATGGTGGGGTGTAGATTAAGCAGTGCTTAACGGGCCTTGTAGTCTTCAATACATTTATCAGTAACAAGAAAGGTTAAAAATAAGTGAACCAAGCGTTCAACTCAAAAGTTGATAAAGAAGAATAACATACCCAAGGAAGTAATAGATTTCTAGAGTTACTCTTTTAACTCATAAGCATAAATAAAAGAATTAAATACAGCAAAACATGCTCATAGTACTGAAAGCAATAAAGTACAGAGTTATAGTGACACTAAATGATAGAAGAGGTTGAGAAAATTAAAAGCTGGTTCTTGGAAAGATAAACAAGATAGACCTCTGACAGACTGAACGAGAGGAAGACAAAACCGTGAAATATGGACAAACAAGGAAGAAGTAGCTACAGACCAAAGACATTTGCAGATGACAGGAGAACTGACTGTGGGTGGTGAGCACACGATGCGACGACGCGCAGATGACGTAAACAGAATTAATCGCACACTTGAAACCTATGCAATTTTGCTAACCAATGTCACCCCAACACATTTAATAAACAAGTAAGTAAATAAAAAAAGAGAGTGTTGGAACAAATATGTACTGATCATTTTTAGGGAAAAACTAAATGAAATGAATAAATGTTCAGAAAAAAATACAAAATGTGAAAATTGTCATGAGAAGGAATGGAGGACATGACTGGACCAGTGTCTCATTAGACCACTACATGGAAATAGTCAAAGCCTTTTTCTTCCAAAATCTCCACGGAGAATTTTACAGGTGATTTCTGGTAAATGTTTAAGAAACAGTCACTTCTTATCTTTTTCACAAGTTGTTCCAGAAAATAGAAAGTAGAGAGAAATATGCCCAGCTCATTTTATAAAGTTACTGAAGCCATTATCAGAAAAATGTATGAATATATTATAATACTACACATTAAAAGAATGAAGGAAAAATATGATGATCTCAAACAGTGTAGCAAAAGCATTTGCAGCGTTCAACACCTGTTTACGATTTTAAACACACACACACACACACACACACACACACACACACACGTAAATGCTTAGGAATGGAAGGAACTTCTCTGAAGGTTGCATACCAAAAACTGTACCAAAGATTATACTTAATGGAGAACTTCTAGAACCATCTCCTCTACTATTGGGAAGGAGACACGCACACTGCTATCAGTCACAGTTTAGTGTAGGAAACAACAAATCATCCCGGGCTTTCAAGTGGAAAGAGCTGTCCTGCAGTGGATCAGAGCCTTCAAAAGTTGTCATAAAGGCTTAAGGGAGCAAGTTTGGGGGCAGATTTCAAGATCACACTCCAAGGGACAGGAAGCTGCTGCTGGTGGTAAGTGGGTACCAGGATGCAGGCTCACAGGCGTCTCTGCAGGCTTCCTTCCCACCGCCCCAGCAGCAAGAAAGTGGCCGCTACTTTGCCTTCTCTTCCAGGTCTCAGGAGAGTGCGTCTAGCTGATAGGCCCCAAGTGGCCTCTAGAACCTTAGCACAACGGAGTCTGAGGAACGTAGTTTTAAATGTCAGTACTATCCATGTATAGGGAGAAGAGAATGGCATTGGAGAGAGTCAGCCAAAAGTACCTGCCACATGTACCCACTTGCCCTGTGGCCACTTAACATAACATTGATGTCCTGATGAAATACTATCCAGGAAGAAAAGGAAATAAAAGGTGAAAGTATTGGCAGGAACAGATAAAATGGTCATTATTTTTAGACAAATGGTCATCTTAACCGACAGAATGCAATAAACTGATTATTAGAACTAATAATTGTGACATTGCTGTCTATATGATCAATCTGTAAGAATCAACATAATTTCTCTATACTAGTAATGTTCAATTAAAAATGTAATAAAACTTAAGTTACCACTCATAGTAGTAACAGAAACTATATAGTGTCTATGACTTAATAAAAAATGTGTAGAAACTCTTTATAGATAAATTTAAAACTCTAATAAAAGGCAAAGTATGTGAGTGAATACAGAGACTTTTTATTCTCTTGGATGTATTATTAAAAAGGCATCATTTCTTCATAAATTAACTTTTAAATTCAATTCAATCTATTTCAAAATTTTACTTGGATGTTTTTTAAGAACTTGATAAACTTCAACAAAAGCATGAAGCAAAGGGGAATAATGACTAATTGATTAAGTTATGGATTTCTGTAAAATGAAGGCATTCAAAGAGACAGATGACAGATGATAAAATGGAAATCATATGCAAAGTCCAAAACTTGTAAGAGATTAATAGCAAGTAAGTGTCTAGAACTGCAAAAAACTCCTGCAAAACAATCTGAAGGGGATAGTGATCCCAATAGAAACACGAGAAAGAGATGAGCGTGCAGTTCACAAGAGTAAACCCAAAGGTTAACCAGCATATGAAGAAATCATCAGGCTCATTAGTAATTAAAGAAATGAGAACTGAAGCAACAATGTGGTAATCACTACCAAGCTGGTAATAATTAGAAAGCTGAAACACGCAAATGCCAGTGGGGAAATGTGCATGTGGGAATTCTCATGTGCTATTGGGAATGTGGACTTCTGTGGCTACCATGGAGAATGTTGGAAAGCTCTTAATTGAATGAGGAATGCAGACTCTGTGATCCCACATTGATTCCCCTGGGTATATGCTCGTATGCCAGAGACATGGTCAGCAGTTGAATAAGGGGTGCGGGCGAGGTTTGCAGCAGCATTCGTTTCTAAGGTGGGAGTTTTTGGGTGCGGTTAGAAGGAAGTGTAGCTGCCGTGCACACAGAGCATGGTCAGATGTTACCATGTAACACCGCGAGAAAGAGGACGTAGCAGAATGAGGCCACTGCCGTTCATCTGGATGAAAGTACACTCACACAGAACACTGTGCATTCTGGAAAGCACATTCAAATAAAAAGATACCCACAGAACGCGCAGGATGGTTGTTCTTGACAGTGGCTGTGGGATGAATGGGGAGTGGGTGTGAGAGGGAATCTGTATATCCATCAATCAATCTGTACATATAAACCAAAGGGGACATCGCATAGACCATTACTAAAATGCCATGGATTGAAGAGTATGACTCATTAAAGTCTCTACCCCTGAGGTTAAAAAAAAAAAAAGAATCAGTACATTTTTCTCCTAATTTTTATTTTCCACATATAGTTGAGAACTCAGTATATATTCAATTTTGTGTTCTGTTTTTCTGCTTAACATCATATCTCACATTGAAATACTTTCTCAAGCATGCTTGTTTTGATGGATGTGCAATATTCCCTTTGTGGATATAGTGTAATTTATGAAAGCTGCCCCTTATTGTTAGGTATTTAGGTTGTTTTAGAGTTTATAAAATACGGTACGCTGAACATCTTCGCATGTATTTATTAATATTTGGTCACATTTCAGGTTAACTACTTAGAATAGTGCCCTCCCATTTACTGACTGTGTAACCTCAGGGGAGATATTGGTCCTCTGTGCCCCATTTTCTTCATGGGTTGTTGGAGAATTAAATGGCTTAAACCTGTAACAGCACTAGATTATCTGACACATACTAAATGCTTAGTAAGTGGTTGCTGTTACTACGGCATTATTGCTGTTATAGAAGCAGCACTGTGTTCATTGGTATGAAGTTTTCTTTTAAAGCTTATCATTCATTGGTTCATTCAATAAAATTTATCGAGTGCCCACTGTACATGTATGTCTTGGCATTTAGACCAAGTGACAAAAGAGACACAAATGTTGCCCCGGTGGAACTAAACTACCATAGTAAACAACAACAACAAAAGCAGATGAGACATGTCATGCATTGTACTAAGTTTAGACATAACAACTAGGGGTGGTTGATTTCAATGGCACTCCGATGCAGACGTGCTCAGCATTGGGGTCATCAACTCGCCTTTCCATGCTCATGTTTTATTCCATGGTGTCAGGAGCAGATGACAGACCCCCACATCTTCCTATTGTTCATCTTTGGTTCCTAACCAGGGTAGGGTTAAATGGCTGCTCGTTTGCTAACCTGTCACATTCTCTGTAGTTCTCAAGAGGGCGGTCATTAAGAGATCTGTTCTTTGAACCAAATGTCACCTGCGGTCATGTGTGGATCGGTTCACTTCCTGTCCTGGTCTTTGTCAGGCAGCTACTTTAGACAGCTCTGTAATGCCACCCTGGTTTCCTCCTCCTGTCCATGTGAAAGTGTCTCCCATAAGTCTCCGCTCCTCTTTGCGTTAGAGTAGACGTCTCCTTTTCCCTCACGAGATTTCAGATTCTCTGGTCAGGGACTATGGGCGGTTCCTCTCTAAATCACTAAGATGGTTAACATTCAAGGAGTTCTGCTGGAATTGAATTTCCACCTCCCGCCTCGATACCCTTTGGTCCCCAAGGTTATCCACGACCACATTCCAGCAGACCTCAGAAGTGATTTGTACCAGCAGCCCGTGACCAAGAGCAGACCCTTGGCGGATGGAGCCTTTGTAATTGATGACTCTGCCTCTGGTGACATAGAAGTGGCCTCTTGCAAGTTCCCTGATAGGAAATGTTTCCTTTTCCTAAATTGACCTCATTGCAAAGTCTGTGATGGGTAATGTTGGTCACCAGGTCCCTTCAAATACCACTCAGATTCCAACAAATTTTGCTCCTACACAGGAGCGCATACCTATTTTATGTTAATAAATAGAAAATATTTTCCCGAAGGAATTACAGACAAACTGATTCAGTATCTTTTTCACTATCCAAATAAACATTTATTTTTAGTCAAACTTCTCTAATTTATTCCCGTATAGTTAGCATGGCGTATGCTTTTTCCAGTGCTGCTTTGGTACTGTAGGCAGTGATTTGGACCTTAATTTTCCTCACTTGAAAAATTAATGAGTTTGTATTTTTTATGTCTATTTGCTCATTTAAAATGTATCCCTTGCTTGGTTTTAAAATGCATTTAAGATTGGTAAAAAGAGTACAGAGAGTACAAAAACAAATACATCAGAACATGGAGCAGAAGTTGGCCCATGAGCCAGACCCGGGGGTGGTGCTGACAGAGGGCTGGTGCCGTGCCAGCCCTGGCTCGGGCGCGGTGACCCTGACGTGTGCGAGCGTGGTCACCGGGTGGCCCCTGAGGCTGGGGACTTCCCGGATGCTGTGCTGAGGGAACAGGGGGCCGCGTGCCGGGGTCAGTGCCTCTGCTTTGCACTTACTGACAGCAGTGTGCACCCCGCCGTCATGCATTATGGATTCGTTGCTTTTGGAGGAAGAATTTGCCCTTAAAGCTGTTGGAGGGGGCTCTGGGTGACATGCAGTTGCCACTGGGTTTTCTGTTGTCGTGGGAACCGTGTTCCCTGGGGTGTCTCCGTTTGCTGCTTTCTCCCAGAGCCTCAGTGTCTTTCTGACTTTGGCCTGAGGACCGTCTTTTTCTCCTCTGCACTGTCCTTCCTAAGACGGGACCAGCTCCGTGGTGTGAGCCAGACGGGACCGAAGCCACCCGCCTCGCTCCGTTCTCTATGCAGCACCAGCATCGATGGTTCAGGACAGGCCTGCAGCTGTGGCTTCCTGCTTTCTTCCTGTCACTTAACCTGTGGGGCCCTTTCCCCAAAACCACTCTCCACCCCTCCTGCATAATGGGGATCCCCATTTAATCCACCCCTTTTGTGGGAGTCTCTCAAATCCTCTTATCTGGAGACACTTCTTGTTTTCTAGTGACGGTTTTACTTACAACAGCACGGTCATTAACTTACGTCACCGTCACAGATGGCAGTGGCCTGGCTGTGTCCCGCAGCACGGCGTGTGCAGGCACACGGGAGCAGGTGCGATTTTCTGCGCCGATGGGTCCCTACGGTGCTTCAGGCTTTGCTCCACAAAGTGCTGTATCTGAACACAAATTAATGTTCTCTATTTTGTTCAGTGATTTTTGTCAATACGTAAATGCCCAGAATTCATTATAATCACAGTTTGCTTGCTTCCTTTGCATGCCTGCCGCTTTAATCTGCGGTGATTTATGTGTTTACCATCTGTAGCATGAATTTCTCTGTCAGAGTATGTACTGAGATGCTGTATTTTCAGTGCACACATTTGTTTTATCTCTTACCACGGCTAATAGTTTATACTTTTTCCGCAAATATATTTGTTGTTTTGCTTTGGGGGCGAGATTATGCTCAGAGACTGAGCTCGTCTTTGCCGGTAGCTGCTTTAACACAGGTCCGCCGCGGGGATTATGGTAATTGCACAAGCCAGCTGCGTGAGGCCAAGGTCTTTGAATGAGCGAGTAAAGGAGTCGCACGCTCCCAAGCAGCGATGGATTCCCACACTGTTGTCCCGACGGCCACGGTGAGTCGAGGAGCACCTTTCTACAAGTCGGACCTCAGAGAGAGGGCTCAGCCACCCCAGAGCTGGCAGATGGTTCTGTCACTGCTGATGAAAGTGTCACCTTTACCGCGGCAGGGCCAATGTCCTGAAGGTCTTCGGAGAGCCATTTAGATCGGTGAAGACTGAGCCCCCACGACGGTCTCACAGACCCAGGGTGCTCACAGTCTCAGTGTGCCCTCGCCGTGGCAGTTCCTTCAGACATTCTTCCCTGTTGGCCCGAGCGGGGCCCCCAGCAGCTGAGCACCGAGAGCTTATCACAGGCAGCAGATGACACGGCGACAGCCTGACACAGCCCACTCCCTCTGACACCACAGCAACTGTATGCTGAAAAACAACTTTGTTTTGTCACAAACCAGTGAATTTCAAATCATAGCAACACCTATTAAATTAAATTTGGATCTTCCTGTTGAAATTTTTATTTTTAAATTTCCATTGAAGTATCCGATATGATTTAATTTAGGGTTGGATTATTGAAGGTGATTATTTACTTCCATGATGAAATAGCTGGACTACCCATCTCTGTCTGTGTATCTGCATATGTGTGTGCATGTATGTGTGACATGTGTGCACGTGTGTGCATGCATGTGTGTGCATGTGTAACGTGTGCATGTGCATACACGTGTGCACATACATGTGCAATGATGTGCACATACGTGTGCAATGTGTATGTGTGCACGTGTGTGCATGCATGCGTGACATGTCTGCGCACACATGTGCATGTATGTGTAACATGTGGGTGCGTACACATGTAAATGCATATGTGTGCATGCGTGTGTAATGCGTGTATGCGTGCACGTGCACATGTATGTGTATGTGTGTGTGTGTGTGTGTGTGTGTAACGTGTGTGTACACATATAGAAAATCTTATTTTAGATATTTTATGTTGCCAATCTGCAAAATCTTGGTTTTGATGCTACTGTTGTCATTGTAGGCCACCTCTGTTGTTAATCAAGTACCTTTTTGTTTTACAGTTTGTTATAAGAGAATTCTCTCATTCATATCTTTTAAAAATGATTAGTTCATCTAAAATCTTCTTAAAAACAATCAACTTTGAGGAGCGGGAGGAGCTCACTGAGCTCAGCCTTCCTGGCCATCAGAGAATAGCATAGAATGTTTGGCTTGGACGGGCCATCCTGGCATGAGCTGCAGCCACGTCAAGTTAAGTCGTGCTTTGTGAGCTGGTTGATGACCCTCTGCCCTGCCCTGCAGAAGCCACCGGTCTTTCTTCCCTCTTGTCCTTCTGTCACCTTCTCTGCCTAGGTCACTCACTTGCTGTCCTCCTGGGAAAACCTTCCAAATCTACTCCTTGAGCATTTGAGTACACGGGATTAACAGCCCAACAACCGACACCTGTCCCAGAAAAGACGCCCGGCCCGTTAAATCAAACCGACACATCGCGAGAAGTGACTAATCATTTTTGTTTTTTTAATTCAACAAACGTCTCCTGGGTGCTTACTGTGTCCAAATGCCATGGATGATACAAGGAGTAATAATCGGTAGCTCCTAATTTTAAGTACCTTACTTTCCTGCTCCTTTGTTACTTTGCTTGACCTTTAATTTAACGGTATTTCATGGATTTGTGTAAAGTAAGGGAGGCTGTGGGCCTGCTTGGGACTAGGATCTGCTTGACCCTCAGGGCGGGAATGTGGGATTGAATTCGGAATGGTGCCCAGAACTGGACTTGGTGTGGACGTCATGTCCATTGGAGTGATTTCTCCCCGGATGGCCTATAAAGTGCACAGACCACCCAAGGACCGTAAGGGAGACAGGTGGCCTGTGCCAGCAGAACATAAATGAAACGAGCCGAACGTGTGCAAGGGCTTAGCAAACGGATGTACGGTGGGTGAGCTCAAG
>PVJL010001901.1:0-187581 GCA_004026885.1 Lyroderma lyra
TTTTTTTTTTTTTTTTTTTTTTTTTTTTTTTTTTTTTTTTTTTTTTTTTTTTTTTGGTATGTGGGTAGTTCCCTGGCTGGGAGTCAAACCCAGGCCACAGTGTTGGCAGCACCAGCACTGAAGCCCTAAGCCACTACACCACCAGGGAACTCCCAGTAGTCTTCATTTCTGACTGGTCCTTTTTTATGGTTTCTATGTCCTTTATGCTTGCTATCTCTCTGTTGAAGTTTTCACTAAATTCATTGCGCATCCTTAAAATCATTATTTTTTAGCTCTGTATTGACAGGTTGCTTGCCTCCATCTTGTTTAGTTCTCCTGGAATGTTCTGCTGTTTTATTTAAGACATATTTTTTGTTTCCTCATTTTAGATACCTGTCTGTATTTGTTTCTATGTACTAGGTAGATCTGCTATGTCTCCCAATATTCCTGGATAGCCTTATGTAGTAGGTGCCCTGTGGTGCCCTAGCACTGTCTCCCTGATCACCTGCACTGGGCACTCCTGTAGATTCTGCTTTGATGCCACTACTGTAGCCTGGAGCTACTCAGCAGAAGTCTCAGAGCAAACTAATACTGGTCACTGCCAGCCTGGGGCCTGCAGACTTAAATAGTTTTCCAAGGAAAATTGCAATGTGGGTGGTGCTGGCTGCTCACCAGGGAAAGTGCCTCTGCCATTGGTGGAGTTGGGTGAGGTGGGGTTCCAGTGAGTCAGCAGGGTGGAGTGAGTAAAGATCAACAGACCAGTCAGTTCCAGATTTGGCCATGTGGAGGCGGGCACAACACAGGAAAGATGGCACCCACCAGCTGACTGCATGGGAGGAGGACGCACGCAGGAAAAATGGAGACGGTCCTCTAGCCCGCCTGCCAAATCCACACACCTCAGTCTGCCCCCTATATGCCTCCAACACCCCAAGTTACTGTCCCTCTTCCAGAGCCCTGGGTGAGTACCCATGAGTGACTGAGTCTGCATGGGCACTTTAGGAGGATGTCTGGGTTTCCTGGAGCCTTTTGTCCCAACTAGACAGTCAAAATCCCCATTTTTTTTTTGCAGTCAGGTGTTAAGGGGCTCCTCTTCCCAGTACCAGTGGTATGAGCAAGGGAACGTGGTAGAGGACTGAGGTCCCTCGCTCCTTTGCGGGGAACTTCTGCAGCTGAGATATCCCTCCTAATTCTCTACCACCACTGGAGGTTTGGCCTCTTTTGCAGATGTCTGTGCCCCTCCTACCAGTCTCAACATGGCCTCCTCTTTTTTGTATCTTTAGTTAATAAAACTTCTGTTCAGCTGTATTTCAATAGTTCTCCATGTTGGTTGTTCAATAATTTAGTTGTAATTTTAATGTGCTCAGGATTGAAGTAGGCACAGTGTTCACTTACTACCATCTTGGATCTTTCCAGACATCCTGTATTTCAAAGTCTGAGAGTTTGAGTTCCAAAGGGGGTGGATTCGAGATTTAGAAGAACCAATGTCAATACTTTTGGTCATGATATTTAGAGGTTTTTGGAGATTTTGCAAATTAAGTCATAATAGTGCCATTAGTGTTTTTTACTAACTCCAAAGATTGAAAATGGTAAGCAGAGTAAGAGTGTAAAACAACCATACAGCACTGACTTAATTCACATACTCAAAGTATGTGACCACTTAAGTGGGTTCCCCAGTTGCTATGTAGCTATTACTACATTTAAGGAACTAAACTCACACCCCTCTTGCATTATAATATACTATTTATTCCTGAAGCTATCCTTGCTGTGAGATACAGGGGATAAACTATGATGCCACATGTTCTTTTACTCAGAGCAAGCTTGTTCAACCTGTGGCCCAAAGGCTGCATACCAGAGGCTCTATCCCATCTGAAACTCACTAGCTGCGGTCCCTGGACCAGCCCGAGCCTAACATCTTTTATTGGACTGCTTCGTTAATCATTGCCTCTGTAGCTTATATGCCTGTGAGTGTGTGTGTGTGTGTGTGTGTGTGTGTGTGTGTTTGTGGTATGTGTGAGTAAAGCATTCAAAATATATCAATGTGGTCTGTCTTGCTTCTGCCGCAAACTGTGGGAGTCCTTTAGGAACCCAAGGAACATCCAGCCGGAAAGGGCCCTGCCTGGCAGAATGGAGATTTGGTTTCCTTTTGGGAGTGCTCCTCCACCAGTTCCAGTCTGGTTGACTTGCAGAAAAGACTGTATCCTGGCTCCTTTCAAGATGCTCCCAAAAGCAGGTATGGTAGCAGCTACCATTACTAGGCAGAAAACAAAGCCACAGAGACATAGCTGCCTTCCTTCACCCTACCAGAATTCACTATGGTCCCAGCAGAGGCTACAGCAGTGGAAGTGTTGGCTTACAATGCACGCATGCAGTAGCCCTGAGGACTGAAGGTACAGAAATATTTCTCCCTGAGTGGCAGATGCACACTGCAATAAACAGTGATGGGCAGAGATAAAGAGAGATGTGTAAGCGGAGGCCTTGCAGCCACCATTACTAGGAACAGAGCAAAGCCACCAACATGCGAATTGACCTGCTCTTACCCACCCCACCCATTCCCACCTGCAGCAGAACTTGGTAGAGGCACCTAGGATACCTCCTTATAGCACTGCTTCCAGCCTCTAGTTACAGAAGGAAGTGCCAGGATCTCACAGGGACAAAACCCCATCGCCCACCACATTACCACATGGGAATGGTGTCCTAAGACTGAGGAGCCTGGGTCACAGAGAGGACACCCACCTTCCCAGGAAATATGGGTTATTTGAAGGTACAGATGATATACCTCCCCACAGAGTTCCCAAAAACCCATCAGTTCAGGTAAGAGACAATAAAAAAATTGTGCTTCAGCACCACCTACTGGAAAACAGAAGGCCTCTACTTATCAACCTACCAAATGGTAGAGTCACATGGTATTTTTTAACAAAGCAGATTTTGATTCTTGGGGGTGAGGGTTGCTCTGGTCAAGCTGTCAGAGTGGGTAAGTGCTGTGCTTGGCTCCTGTTATAACCACATTAAAAATTACAACTGAATTATAGAACAATTAACCTGGAGAACCATTAGAAGACTAGCTGAACAGAAGTCCTATAGCTCAGTATATAAAGAAGCCACAACAATTTGGGTAGGAGGGGAAGAGATGCCAAATGGGCTGGCCCGATGCCCATATGTGGTGGTTGAGAATCAGGAGAGATTCTTCAACTGCAAAGGTCCCCCCTGAGGAGCACACACACACTGCACTCTCCAGCACAGAGAACCAGTGCTGGGAAGAGGAGCCCCCACAAAATCTGGCTGTGAAAATCAGTGGGTATTGCATCTGTCCAGATGAGAAGGAAAGCTGATAAAACCCAGGTCCCCTCATAAAGGGCCCACACACAGACTTTCTCATGCCAATCACCCTGGGCTCTGGTGAAGAGGTGGCATCTCAGGAGGCACTAGAGATAAACAGAGAGGACTGAGTTATGTGACTTCAGGGGAAGGGCTGGAGAGTCAATTGCCATTGTTCCTGTTTTGAACTCCCCTCCTATGCTGCCTACTGGTGGGCATGATCTTTCCTGTGTCAAGCCCTGTCCCCCACACAACCAGATCTGAATATGCATTAATCTGGAGAATTCTACTTGCTCCACCCTGGTGAGTCACTGGGACCTCACCTCACCAAGTTCATGCACTGCCTGAGGCTCTTTTGACAGCAGGCAGCCAATGTTGGCCTATGCTGAAGTCTTTCTTAGACAGTTCTGGAGTCCACTATTCCCAGGCAGGTACTGGATGGCCTCAGTGTGGTCTGAGCCTTTTGTTGAGTGTCCCCAGGCTTGGCACTTACACCAAATCTGAACCTGCATTAACCTGGTAAACATAATTTGTTCTACCCTTGTGACTCCCTGAGATCTAGCCTCAACCAATTTGTGTGTCACCTGAAGCTCTTTCAGCAGCTGAGCCTTACAGACAGCCAGCAGGTGGGGCAGACTTCAAGAGGTCCTGAGCTTTTTGCTCATCAGCTGCCCGGGTGCTGGTATTAGTGGCAGCCAATCTTGATTCGCTAGGTGGCCTCTCCTAAAGCGTCCAGGTCCAGCACAGGCAGCGATCAAAACAGATGGCTTTGTAGTTCCTCTCAGGTAGCTCCGTGCCAATCACAGGTAGCAGCTGCCCTTTGCCTACTATACAAAAGTCCCTCCCAAGAGGCCCCAGAACCAACATACCCAGTAACCAGCTTCAGACCAAAACAGAGCAGCACTGGATCAGCCCCACAAGTGACACATTCAAAGGGTGGTCTTGGCAAGCACCAGAGCCTACTGGGGCAAATCCTGCTTTGTATGGTCAGCCCCTGCAAATTTTTTACAAGCTGTGGTCATGGCCAATCCACATTATGAGTCAGCCTGAGGGTCAGTTTCATCTATTGATAAGCCAACAACAATCTAGGCTCAACTATAACAGGAGGGCACACACAGCCCACACAAGGGACACTCCTGGAGAACCCAGCTCAGGTGATCAGAAAGACTGTGCCACTGAGCCCCACAGGACACCTACTACATAAGGCTACCCTGCCAAGCCTGGGAGACATAGCAAATTTACCTAATACTTAGAAACAAACACAGGCAGCTAAAATGAGAAGACGAAGATAATGCCAAATGAAAGAACACATCAAAACTTCTTTAAAAAAAAAAAAAACTAAATGAAATGGAGGCAAGCAGTCTACCAAATACAGAGTTCAAAACATTGCATCCTCAAGGAAATTAGAACTTCAACAAAGAGATAGGAAACATAAAAGTGGACATATAAACCATAAAAAAGAACCAGTCAGAAATGATGAATACAGTAACTGAAATGAAGAACACGCTAGAAGTAGTCAACTGAAGATTAGATGAAACATGAAACAGAGGATCTAATCAGTGATTTGGAAGACAAGTTAGCCAAAAACACCTAACCAGACAGAAAGAAAAAATGGAATTTAAAAAATTGAGGATAGTTTAAGGGGCCTTTGGGACAACATCAAGCATAACAACATTCACATTGTGGTGTACTAGAAGAAGACAGAAAGCAAAGGATTGAAAACCCATTTGAAGAAGTGATGGAAAACTTCCCTAACTTGGAAAAGGAAATAGGCATACAAGCCCAGGAAATGCAGAATCCCAAACAAGATGAACACAAAAAGACTCACAACATGACACATTGTAATTAAAATGGCAAAGGTAAAGACAAAGAGAATCTTCAAATCAGCAAAACAAAGCCAGTTATATGCGAGGGAGTTCCCATAAGACTCACCTGATTTCTCAATGGAAACTTTGCCAAAGGGATTCACACAAAATATTCGAAGTGATGAAAAGTGAGGACCTATAGCCAAGGCTACTCTATCCAAGGAAGCAATCATTAAAAATTAAAGAGATAAAGACCTTTCCAGACAAGAAAAGGAGTTTATCACCACCAAACCAAATCGTAAAGAGACTTCTTTAAGAGGAAAAAGGAAGAGGGAAAAGAACATTAATATGAATAATACAATGGTAGTAACTCTGTACCTATCAATAATCACTTTGAACATAAGTGGATTAAATGCTCCAATCAAAAGACATGGAATAGCTCAATGGATAAGAAAATAAGACCCATATATATGCTGTCTACAAGGGACTCACTGGACACACAGACTGAAAGCAAAGTATTGTAAAAAGATATTACATCAAAATGGAAATGGAAAAAATGGGAGTAGCAATACTTATATCAGACAAAATAGATTTTAAAACAAAAGCTATAGTAAGAGGTAAAGAAGAAGGTTTCATAATGATAAAGGGATCAATCCAACAAGAGGTGTTTTTATAGGAGTACCTGCATATGTAAAGCAAACAGTGATACACATAAAGGGAGAGATCAACAGTGGTACAATCTTAGTAGAAGACTTTAACACCCAATTGACATCAGTAGATAGATCTTCCATAAAGAAAATCAACAAGGGAGTTCCCTGATGGTGTAGTGGCTTAAGGCTTTAGCGTTGGCGCTGTCAGCGCTGCGGCCTGGGTTCGATTCCCAGTCAGGGAGCTACCCACATACCAAAAAGAAAAAAAAAGAAAAAAAGAAAAAAGAAAATCAACAAGGAAATGGTCTTAAATGACACATTTGACCAGATGAATGTAATGACATTTTTAGAGCATTTCACCTCAAAGCATCAAAACATAGATTCTTTTCAATTGAACATGAAACACTTTCCAAGATAGACCACATGTTAGGCCACAAAACAAGTCTCAATACATTTAAGAAGCTTAAATGATATCAAGCCTCTTGTCTGACCACAATGATATGAAACGAAATCAATTACAAGAAAAAAAATGAAAAATGCACAAACACATAGAGGCTAACTAACATGCTACAAAACAATGAATGGGTTAACAATGATATCAAGGAAGAAATAAAAGGAATCTTTGAGAAAAATGAAATGAAAACACAACCACCCAAATCTTGACACAGTGAAAGTAGTCGTAAGAGGGAAATTCATAGCAATATAGGCCTATCTTAAGAAACAAGAAAAATCTAACTTTACACTTAAAGGAAATAGAAAAAGAATAGCAAATGAAGCCCAGAGAGAGTAAAAGAAAGGAAATAATAAAGATCAGAGTGGAAATAAACAAAACAGAGTCCAAAAGAATTATAAAAGGTAATGAAATCAAGAGCTGGTTCTTTGAAATAAATAAACAAAATTGATAAACCTTTAACCAGACTCATTAAGATAAAAAGAAAGAGTACCCAAATAAATAAATTCATAAATGAAAGAGAACTATCACTGACACTACAGAAATACATAGGATTATAAGAAATTACTGCCAACAATTATATGCCAACAAATTGGGCAATCAGGAAGAAATGGATACATTTCTACAAACATACACTCTTCCAAGACCGAATCAAGAAGAAACAGAAAATCTAAATAGACCAATTACTGCTAACAAAATTGAATTAGTAATACAAAAAACTTGCAACAAGCAAGAGTCCTTGACTAGATGGCTTCATAGGTCAATTTTACCAAACATTCAAAAAATAAACCCCCATTGTCTCCAACTATTCCAAAAATTTCAAGAGGAGGGAAGACTCCCAAGATTTTTTTATAAGGCCACCATTACCCTGATTCCAAAACCAAAAAAAGACATTACCAAAAAAAAAAAAAAAAAGTTTTATAGCAATATCCCAGGTAAATATCAATGCAAATATCCTCAACAAAATATTAGCAAACTGAATTCAGCAATACATTAAATAGGTCATACAGCATGATTAAGTGGGATTTATTTCTTGTATGCAAGGTTAGTTCAATATTCACAAATCAATTAATGTGATACACCACATAAACAAAATAAAGGAAAAAAAATTATATGATTCTTATCAATAAATGCAATAAAAGCATTTGACAAAATCCAGCATCCATTTATAATAATAACTCTCAGCAAAGTGGATCTAGAGGGAACATATCTCAATATAATAAAGGCCATATATGACAAACCCACAACTAACATCATACTCAATGGTGAAAAGCTAAAAGCATTTTCCTTAAGATCAGAACAAAATGAGGATGTCCACTTTCACCACTTCTATTCAACAAAATATTGGAAGTCCTATCCACAATAATCAGACAAGAAAAAAAAATAAAAGACATCCAAATTGAAAAGGAAAATTGTCATTGATTGCAGATGACATGATACTATATAGAGAAAATCCTAAAGATTCCATCAAAAAACTATTAGAACTGATAAATGAACTCAATAAAATGGCAGGATAAAAAAAATAATATTCAGAAATTGGTTACATTTTATACACCGATAACAAACTACCAAAAAGAGAAACTAATCACATTTACAATTGCATCACAAAAAATAAAATACCTAGAAATAAATTTAACCAAGGACATAAAAGACCTGTACTCAGAAAATTATAAGATGTTAAAGAAAGAAACTGAGAAGATACTGTTCAATGGAAGTATATACCATGCTCATGTACAGGAAGACTTAACATCACTGAAATGTCTATACTACCCAAAGCAATCTACAGATTCACTGCGATCTCTATAAAATCCCAATGGCATTTTTCACAGAACCATAACAAATAATTCTAAAATTCATATGGAACCACAAAAGACCTCCAATAGTCATAGCAATCTTAAGAAACAACAAAGCTGGAGATACCATGCTACCTGATATCATACTATACTACAAGCCCACAGTAATCAAAACAGCATGCTATTGGCATAAAAACAGACAGACAAATCAATGGAACAAAATGCAGAGTCCAGAAATAAACCCACACCTATATGGTCAATTAATCTAGGACAGAGGAAGCAAGGATGTACAATGGGATAAAGACAGTTTCTTCAATAAGGGCTATTGAGAAAATTGAACAGATACCTGAAAAAAATAATAAAACTAAACCACCTTTTACACCATATACAGAATAAACTCAATATTGATTAAAGCTTTAAATGTAAGACCCAAAACCATAAAGTTTTAGAGGAAAATAATAGGCAACAAACTCTCCGATATTGCTCTTAGTAAAAAATTTTTTTATATATCTCCTCTGCCAATGAAAACAAAAGAAAGAATAAATAAATGGGACTGTGTCAAACTGGAAAGGTTTTGCACAGCAAAGGAAACTATCAACAAAACAAAAAACCCACCAAATGGGAAAAAATATTCACCAATGATACATCTGATAAGGGGTTAATATCCAATATCTATATAATAAAAAAATTCTCATACAACCCCACATCAAATAAATAAAGAAAACAAATAAACAACTCAATTACAAAATGGGCAGAGGAACTGAATCGACATTTCTCAAAAGAAAACATACAGATAGCTAATAGACATATGAAAAGATGCTCAAAGTCACTAATCACCAGAGAAAAGTGAACTAAAACCACAGTGAGATATCACCTCACACCGGTCAGAATGGCCAACATCAATAAATCAACAAACAAATGTTGGGACTCAAAAGATCTAATCATTTGAGATAATTACAGGAGGTCACATGCACTTGGCTCCTACTTCTTTTCCACAGTTGGTCAAAGGAGATATACTTTGATATTATAAAGGCTTGATTGTTTCTATTGAAAACAATCATGCTCTGGTAGAACAATCTTTTCACAGAGCACTTCAAGGAAATGAAAAACTCAAGATTCATACTCTACAATCTAGAGATTTGTTTACTGGAAAGGACCCCTCAAAAACAATTCCCTCCCCTCGCTGGAAGGACTCTGTTGATTGACCCCTGTACTAACTCCAGTGAGTACTGCAGGATCTTGTGATACAGCTAAAGAAGGCACCAGACCTGACTGGAACAGCAACACTGGTGACCTGAAACTAAAGCTGTCAAAACTTCAAGCAGGTGACCCCTGAAGGAAATAACTTTCCCCTAACCACTGGATCAGACCTGCACAAGCCTTTACCTTTACTATTAATTCTCAGTTCATTTTTCTCTTTTCCTTGGAAGGTATGTATGCTTCTTTATATTCCCTAATCTGTGAAAGGGGGAAATGTTTCTGGTTATTAAATCTGTCATCAAGAACTCTGACCTATCCAAGATAATCATGATCTTTGTTTCATTACCTACAGGTTTGAGCTCCTGATTTAAATTCATCACAAAGGCTAGGTTGTTACATTGTTGTAATTCTGAATTTTTCTTATTATGAATCTCTGTACCTGTTGCTTGTCAACCGTGGACACAAGCTGTTCCTGATCCATACACCTTCCCTCTGATGTGAGAGAAGACATCCAGAAGGGGTCCTTCCTGATATCAAGGGACAAAAGGCTACAGATGTTGAAAGACCTTACTATTGATCAGTAATGCTTTCAGAGAAAGATCTTGATCAAAAGGGGGACATGATAAGATTATTTTTTTAATTCATTTTTATTGTTACATTTATTGGGGTGACATCTGTTAGCAAGGATTACATAGGTTTCAGGCATACAAAGATTATGATGAGATTTTAAAACAGGCATGTTCAACCTGAGGTCCAGGACATCTTTGAAAGTGGCCCAACACAAATTCTTAAAACATTATGAGATTTTTTTGCAACCCTCTTTTTAGCTCATCAACTGTCATTCATGTTAGTGTATTTTATTTGTGGCCTAAGACAATTCTGCCAATGTGGCCCTGGAAAGCCAAAAGGTTAGACACCGCTGCTTTAAAGGAACATGATCATTGGGTCTGTGGAAAGAGATAGGGCTTAAGGGAGGAGTTCTCCTTCTCTATGTCACACCAAGAACCCTGCAGGAAGAATTCTGTTTTTTGTTTTTACTACCAACAATTTTTTTAATAGAAATATAATTGACATATAACATTATATTCATTTAGGTGTATGACATAACTAACATACATATATGCTTTGAAATGATCACCATGATAAATCATACATAGTTACCAATATTTTCTTGTGCTGAAAACTTTTCAGATTTACTCTGTTAGCCACATTCAAATATACAATTGAATATTACTCACTATAGACACCGTGCTGTGCATTACATCCTTAGGACTTATTTATTCTTTTTTTAAAATATATATTTTCATTGTTAGACTTATTGGGGTGACACTGGTTAGCAAGAATTACATATGTTCCAGGTGTACAATTCTACAGTGCATCGTCTACTTGTTGCATTGTATGTTCACCACCCAGAGTCAGTTCTCAGAAGAATTTTATGTTTAACACAAAACTCTATGTTTGTAACTGCCCCTCCCCTTACCTTTTCTTTTTTTTTGCTTTTTGGTATGTGGGTAGCTCCCTGACTGGGAATTGAACCCAGGCCATAGCACTGACAGCGCCAATGCTGAAGCCTTAAGCCACTACACCATTAGGGAACTCCCCCCTTAACTTTTCCTTTTCCCTGCAATAACTATCTCTCCTCTTAGCATGACAGGCAGTGTGTGTACATGGCTTGTCATGTCTGCATACACTGGATTACATTCCTTTCTTTTTCACAAATAAATCCTTTCTCATGACGAAGCACTTAGTCAATACAGTTTTTCAGTGGATACATGGAATATTCCTGAAACAAAAAAACAAATTGAATAATGATACAACAGGGATGTGCTTTGAAAAAATTGTGCTAAGGGAGTGAAATTAGTTACCAAGACCATATATTATAATGCCATGTATATGAAAGACCCGACTAGGGAAATCTATAGAGACAGAAAGTAGATTGGTGATTGTCTAGGGCTGGGGATTGGAGGAGAAAGATAGGAAGACTAAGAACAATAGCTAAATTATATAATGCAGTATATACAATATCTTGATATTGTATATTTAAATACAATTTTGTATTTAAGATATTGTAATATTTAAATACAATTTTATTAGTCAATTATGCCTCAATAAAACTGGAAAAGAAGTTTCCAAGTGCAATCACATAATGTTTATATAAAGATTTATAGTTTTGCTTATATCAATGAAAATAGGAATATCCTTAGGGATATTAAATTCATTTACATTTCTAAGTTATCTAGGTCTTGGATTTCCAGCCTCCAGAACTATGAAGAAAACAAATTTCTATTATTGAAGTCCCCCAGTCTGAGGGATTTTATTACATGCAACCTCTAAGCAGTATGATCTTACACAAGGTATTTAACTTCTAAGCACAAAAGTCTGTAAAACCAGGAAAAGAAATCTCAACAGAAACATGAGGCCTAGGGTTAGTTTTGTGCAGAATTCCAAAGTAGGTACGCAGAGGTCATTATGGGACCCACTATAATCTGCCAGCCCACACTGATCACTGAAGACATTTGTCTATACAAAGCCAACTGAATTGCAAACAATGTGATTTAGTTGGCACTGGCTGAAACTGACCTCAAATAAATTGCCTTTAGTGCACCTGAGAATAATGAACACATCCCACAGCCTGTGGTTAGACTCAAAAGAGTCCTTGCTTCTAGGCTGGAACTGGGGGTTCCAAATCCCACCAGAGCCAAGTGCCTTGGATTCTTTCTTGTAAGTTCCAAATGACTTGGGGTGGGGCAAAGGACGGGTGGAAGGTTCAAGCCTGGCAAGCTTCAAGTTTAAAATGGAGCCAGACTCTATGATAGACTGTGAGATCACATTTAATGTCTGTGTTTCTAAACAAGGGTCACAGTTCCTTGAAGGAGGTCGCAGTTTTAAAGGCAAAATCCCTGACCCTCTGCAAGGCATAAGACACCCTTGTTCCAGGTGGCCTGGCATGACCCACCCTCTCCTCTGTACTTCCTCCAATTGAAACTGAATGCCCTGTGCACACTTTTGACCACGCCTTCCGAACAAGCTGCGGAAAGGACAAAGGAGACAGTCCCAGGCCAGGAAAAAGTTCTGTTCAAATGTTCGGGGTAGGAGGTTCTCTGGTGGTGTAGTGGCTAGGTCTCAAATGTTGGGGGCCTGGGGAAACATTCCAGCCTCCTGGGCGAAGCTAGTTCTGCAGAGCCACAGGACCTCCATGCTGTTGTCACTCAGGCACGAGAGGGCGCGGCCTTATGAACTGGCCAATCAGGGGAGCCGCTGGGGCGGGTAGGTGGGGTGACGCCGGCATAAGGGTGGACGTTTCTGCTCCCTCTCCCCACGCTCTAGATCGCTTGTCATCTGCCCTGAAAGGTCCCTGGCGGTTCCCCTGCATCTCTGTCGCGCAGTGATCTGCACCGGTGGTGGGAGTCGTAGGCGGGACTTACGGAGACTCAGGAAACCTAGAAATGGTGAGTGTGCGGGGACGGGTGCGGAGATGGCGACGTAGGGCTCGCAGCGTGGGGGCTGGGCCAGCAGCCGGGAACCCGGGCGCCCCGTCCCGTCACTGCGCACGGCGAATTTGCTCCGGCCCGGAACCTCTCTGGGCAGCTCTGCACCCCAGCCCCTCGTCTCCCCAGATTGTGCGGAGACCACGGGAAGGGTCATCAGGGAACAATCGTGACTCCTTCTCGGGTTCGTGCGTGGGAGGAGCTGTGGTCTGTGGGGTCACCAGCCCCTCATTTGTCCCGGAAGGGCAATCGTTTTCTCCTGAATTTTCCAAATGTTGGGGGAGTAGGTGTCAAATCCACCACCCGGTCCCCTCCGCCTAGCTCTTCCTGGGGCTGGTCATAAATCCCCTAAATTTCCAGATCCGTCCCTTCATTGCCAAATGGCACTTCTTCCCTGTCTAATTCACAACATCATTATCTAGTATTTGTCATTCGTGTGCATCTGAAACGTCCCAATCTCTTACCTGTTGATCCTTTTTTCACATAGCCATGGTTGGCTATTTCTTAAAGATATACTTTTTGGTCTGTGACTATTTAACGTGAGAGGAAAGCCGAGAATAACCACCTGGCAGACGTTGTATGAAAGCCCCGTTCCTCTCCCCCCAGGACCTTCCCTGGGCCCAGACGTCCTATGGGAAGTCCTTTGGGTGGAGGCTCTTCTTTGGAAACTTTCCTGGGTGTTCTCTCCTGTCAGCACTGCCCCTCCCTGAGTTTGTAACCGCAAAGGGATTTATCGATTTAGTTAAGCTTCCATTTTTCAACAGAGGTGAAATATATTTAATCAATATAGCTTGAAAGACAATTATAAAATAGTTCCAAAGAGGGACGCGAGGGTGAATTTCAGGGGAAAAAAAGTAGTAATTCCAGTATAACTAAGTCATTTGTTAAGAAATCTGGTTTTACTATTTTCTTCACTTCAGCATGTGTAGGAATTTCTGAGGTTTGTTCTTTACTTTTGGGTGTTTTCAAATGCAATTCTAGAGCTTGGACTTGGAGAGCATACGTGTCCTAGTGTGATTCATTATTACAAAACAATGACTTGCCATGGAAGCAGTAATTAACGAACACCTTTTTTTTAATGAATGAACCCATACTTGAGCCTTTCTAGTTGAGCCAGTAAAAGTGAGTTAAAGATCTCTCCACCCTCATTTCTATATTATCACTGGGTTTCAGTGATTTTGCTGGATTGTTCAAACATTGAGTTTATGCCATTTAAATGTCAGTGGTGGTACCAGACTTCTTCAGTGGGGGGCTGAGGCCTGCGGCCAGTGACTCAAACTAAGGGGCCTTAAGCTGCAGAGTGAAGTACTTGAAGGCCCAGTGGTTCTTCCTGGGGAGCCTCCCCTGCAGGTGTCCTACCTGCTCACACCCACCGTGAAAGGAGCCTTTACACTGAGAGAAGCTGAAGCCCTGGGAAGCTGTGGGTACATTGTGGGTACATATGATGAGGACTGAAAGTGGTGACACCCCTCCTGAGGTTGTGGTTTCGTGTGTGTGTGTGTGTGTGTGTGTGTGATTTCTTAAGTGTAGACTTTTTGTTTGAATTTTGCATCCACAGTGTAGGTGCACTCAGAGTATAATTTATGAACGTTGAGAAAAGCTGAGGATCGGGTGTTCTGTCTCGTGGTCAAAATGTTTATGAATTTGGAAGTCCATTTGCGTCAGAACTTGAACTGCATCAGGCTCAGAGTTTCCTCACTGTGAGAATGGAAGCCTGGGGGAGGGAGCACTTCCATGCTTACAGGAAAGGGGAGAGTGTGGGAGCTCCCAGACTCCATTCTTAGGTCTGCTCAGGTCCCCCTCCCACTTTCCCCCAGGGACTGACCCACCTCAGGGGTTGTGTCCCAACAGGGCGAGCCTGGACCCTAAGTCTGGGAACCTTCTCTACTTTCTGAGTGTGGGTTTCCTTCTGAATTGTAGGGAAGCCGGGCTGCTTATGTTTTCATTCCAATATTCGTGGGGGTGGGGGGGTTCCCATTGAATTCCTTTCTCCGTGGAATTGCTGTCCTTTCATTCTAGTTTCCATCAGCACTTACTGTGTAGTTGAATGAGAGATACAATGTGAATCAGGCAAGAAAATTGTCGCACCAAATACAGTTTTGTTTTATTTAGGCAATAGAACATCAAGATGTGAGATGGGTGAATTTAAGTTCTCAGGTGCCTTTTTCATTTTTAGCTCAGTGTTTGTGAATCTGTCTCTAGAGAATTTTCAGATTTAGAAGACTATACCATTCCTAATGCAAACAAATTTCCAATTTAAGTGATATAAGCAAAATACCTCAAGGCTGATGGAAATCTCTCAAATTCCTAGTACATTTAATAGCTTAGTCGCAAACCCCTGTGGCATTATAACAGATTACTTCTTACTAAAAACATCCCCAGTGTGAAATATAGTGGAGGGATGGATTGAATAAGCCCCTTGTCCTTTTCGTTAGAAAGAGATTTGTTAATTTTTATGGTTTACAAAGTTATATCTGTTACTGTTTAAAGGATTAAATCTTGTAGTGATTTCCTACATAGAAAGGTTCAATTTTTACAAAGCAAAAGTTAATGAAAAATAATGGTTAAGCATAGGAAAATGTGGTATATGTAAGTTGCCACCTTTATTTTAAATAAATAATGCATGGGAAGGTTAAAAACATTCTAAGCTAAGAAACTAACTTCAAAAAACTGCCTGGCCGCGTGTGTTGCTCCACTCCTGTGCTCTTACTCCATCTACCCTCAAATGACCACTTCTTGTTCATCCTGTTGGTGGTGCTTTATTATAAAAACAAGCCAGTGTGAATGCCTATTTCTCTTATTCATGTTTGTGCTTGTAATGAGTGTTTAGGGTCCACATATTTGATGGTTGACTGCTGAAAATGGCCTGTTAAAAAACAAAATGCAACTGATTAAGTTTGAAGAGTAATTGATTTTAATTAAGTGATTTGTGAATCTAGCAGCATGTTATCTAGCAACTAAAGAGCACAAAAGGTTATTGTAGGAAGAAGGGTAGGGCAAGGGATCTATTAACAAAAGAAAAGAAAGAATTATTTGGGAGCCAGTACATCTTTTTTGTTTGGGACTCGGGAGAAATGGAGGGCTGTTTATTCAGATTTCCATTAACGGTTCCTTACCAGCTTGACCAGAAAATTCTAGGTTGGTTGATTAAAATTACATTTCTGGGAGAGGTTGGAACTGCAATTAGATCAGGAATTAAATCTAGGTTTGGTATCATGGATTAAATTTTAGCACTAGTGATGCTATTTTGAGCCTATGGTTTTCTCTTTAACAAGCCGCACCCCTCCCTTTTCCCCTAATGCACTGGTTCCCAACCTTTTTCCACTTGTATACCCCTTTTAAATACATTTCTATAAATTGTACCCCTTGTTTTTAAAACAGCAGTTTTTAAATACACTTTTATCCAGTGCCTTTCTTAATGAAATATTGTGGAAATAAGGTAATAAGTTAGGAAAGAAAAATTACTACACTAAAAATACACAGCACATATTTAATTTTACAATATTCATAACACAGTTAAATATTGATAATGATCAAGTATTTAACAAACTTTTAATTTATTAATAATATTATCTGTGTTATCTGAAAAGTCTTTAATTGTTATGCAGATCATTAGCTGATCGAAACATTGTTAGTGAGATTATTGAGCTTCCTTTGATGCACTTGGTTTCTTGAAATCAGGCTCAAAAGAAGTAAGACACAGTCTTAATTTGGACTTGCATTAAGCTTGTTGTGGTACTTATTTTTGATGAAGGTGTAAGAAGGAAAAGCTCTCTTCGCTAGTTCAGTGTCAGTAAATAGCAAGAGGTATTTGAGTGCCTTCTCACTGAGCTGTTCATATTCCTCACTGACATCTACCCAGAAGGTAATAAGATGCTTTCTTTTAAAATCAAAATTTAAAGAAGAATCACTTGAAAGTTCAATTCATTGCTCTTCTTCATTGATAGTTTAGCTTCTTTGAAGAATTCTTCATTGAAGGGATCTGCAATCCAGTTACCTTCTTTTCCACATTGAGGGAAGTACTTATAAAAGGACACTAAGAATTCCCAAGTGACCTACAATATTCTCTTTCACATTTTGGGATAGGTGCAAGTCATTCTCAGATAAGAAGTCATGCCAAGTTCTCTTTCAATACACACTTTCCAAAAGTCCAGTTTTTAAATCATTGACTCAATTTTGTTGGTTACTTTGAATATAGTAATCGAGCTGATTTTAAGTTCAAAGTTGAGTTTGTTAGTTTCTAGAAAAATATCTGATAAATATGCAAGATTTTGAAGGCAATCACTATCCTGAAACTTTGGAGCAAGAGGCAAATGATGGTCTTCGAAACAATACCTGGACTTCACGTCTAAGTTCAAACATCGGTGTAAGTACTTCACCATGAGATAGCCACCTCACCTCCATATGCAAAATGTGCTGTGAGTGCTGTTCATTTCACACAGCGCTTTAAAAGATCTGGAGTTTTGTGGTTGTGACTTAATAAAATTTACAACTTTTATAGCCCCATCAAGAACATCTTTCAGTTCACTAGGAAGAGACTTGGATATAAGATTGTCTATGAATGCAGCAGTGACTCCATGGTACCTTGGGAGCTACTTCTTTAATTCGGCCATGTAGGTCTATAAAACACCCTGACACAGGCTTGCCTCCGTCAGTGCATACACCACAACAGTTCCACCAACTAATGATTTTTTTCAATGAAATAACTATTGATTGCATTGAAAAATTATTTCATTTCTTACCAAGTTCCTCGCAATGACAAGCAAAATTGATAAATCAGCAACATCTACACTTTCACTGACCTGGATGGAAAAGAATTTACTTTTTCTAATTCTATCTACTACTACAGCTTCAACATCATCAGACATTTCCTGAATTCTTCGAGACATTGTATCTCTTGAATAAGAGATAGTACTGATTTTGCAGACATGTTCTTCTCCAAATATAAAAAACGGTTTCCTTAATACAAGGAGAAATTAAGTCTTCAGCTACGGTGTGGTTTTTTACCACATTTAGCTCTGCGGTAAGCAATATAGTGTAAAGCCTCAGCTGCATTCTCCTTGTATGTATTCTTTCCTGACATCATGTATGAGGTAACAGGTGGATGCTTTTCTAAGCACCAAAAATAATGTATTTCTTTGTTCTTATACATAGGATGTTTAGTTTCTAAATGTCACATGAGGAGAGAGGGTTTCATGCAACCTTTGGATATTTTCCCACACACAACGCACAAAGGCTTAGGACAGTCATCACCCCTACAAATGAAAACCCATATTTAATGTGCTCCTCAGAGTACTTCCTTTTCTTCTGCGTAGTACCTGAGGCACACACCTTTATACTATCTCCTGGTGCCGGTGTGCTCATGGTTGCGGAGACGTGTTGAGAAAATTACTTGGCGATGGTTATTATCCACATCAAGTTTTGGCTTTTTAACCATTCCCATTTTCAACCACTGTTCCATAACTGATATGCTTTAAAATCACTGACAATAATAACTCAAACTATGTTAAACATTAAATTTAAAAACTACTTAAAAAGAATCACAATTAAAGATAACGCACTTTTACTCAGTCAATAACTAAACTGATCAAACAGCCTGTCTACGGATGTATTCATATATTTGAGTAAGTTCTAGATACATAGCAAATGGATTGTTCTGAAACTGCGTAATGACTGGTAGAAGGTAGGTTTGGAGGAAGGTTCGTAGCCACGCCCTCACCCATCATCGTTCGCTGATGTGATGTAATTTTGAATTTGTCTCCATTAATGGTGATTCAGACTTAACATTTATTGTTGCATAACTGTTTGCATTTTTTTACTTCTTTATTCGCCATTACTGATTATTTTTCGCGTACCCCTGAACAGCCCCCCCAAGTTACATGTACCACTGTTTGAAAACCAATGCCCTAGTGCTTTCTTTTCCTTTTTTTTTTTTTAATTTATTTTTCAATTGCAGTAGACATACAATAAATATTACATTAGTTTCAGGTGTACAACTTAGTGATTGGACATTTATATACCTTAAGAAGTGATTCTTAACTAAGTCTAGGACCCACCTAACACCATAAATAGTTACAATACTATTGACTATATTCCCTGTGTTGTAATTTATAGTCCCAAAATTATATAACTGGCAGTTTGTGCTCCTCAATCCCCTTCACCTTTTTTCCCCACCTCTGCAATCTCCCTCCCATCTGCCAATCATTTTATTTTCTATATCTGTGAGTTTGTTTCTGTTTTGTTTTCTTTGTTCGTTTATCTTGTTTTCCAGATTCTACATGTAATTGAAGTCATCAGGTATTTGTCTTTCTTTGTCTGACTTATTTCACTTTAGCAGAATGCCCCGTAGGCCCATGTCGTTGCAAATGACAAGATGTCGTTCCTTTTTACAGCTGAGTAATATTCATTTGTGTGTATGTACCACTTCGTTTACCTATTGGTGGACACTTAGGTTGTTTCCATATCTTGGCTATTGTAAATAGTGCTGCAGTAAACAATGTTGTGTGTATATCTTTTCAAATTAGTGTTTTGGATTTCTTTGGGTAAATACCCAGAATTGGAATTGCTGGGTCATATGTTAGTTCTATTTTTAACTTTTTTCCCCTATTAGTACCTTTTTTTTTTTTTTTTTTTTTTTTTTTTTTTTTTGCTTTTTGGTATGTGGGTAGCTCCCTGATTGGGAATCGAACCCAGGCCGCAGCGCTGACAGCGCCAGCGACGAAGCCTTAAGCCACTACACCATCAGGGAACTCCCTAGTACCTTTTTTCTACATCCCCAAATTTTTGATATGTTGCTTCGTCATTCTTTTGATCTATTATTTCTTCTTTGACCCAGTGATTGGTTGGTAACATATTGTTAAATATTCACATATTTGTGATTTTTTCATCATTATTTCTTTTCTTTTTTCTTTTCTTTCTTTCTTTCTTTCTTTTCTTTCTTTCTTTCTTTCTTTCTTTTCTTTTCTTTTCTTTTCTTTGCAATTGACTTCCAGTTTCAAAGCATTGTGGTTGGAGACTATGCTTGGTATAATTTCAATCTTAAATTTATTGAGACTAGTTTTGTATCCCAATACATGAGAATATTCCATGTGTCAGATACCACCCCCATGGTAGGATGTGGCAGGTGACAAGGTTATGTCTATGTGTTCCTCACACCAATTTTTTGCAACCAGAACTTGCTAGTCATGCTGCACTGTGTGATGTGTCACAGCTACTTTTACCAGGATCCACCATGATGGTTGGGGGAGCGGAGCATGGGGGGAAGCAGGTTTGAGTTTCTGTGGCTCTCTTCTTTCTGCTGTGTTCAACTGCAGTGAATTCACACCACTTAGGCTGGAATGTTGTGTCTGCCCATTTGCAATCTGCCAAGTGAGGGTTGTAATGCTGGGGTGGGGACACGAGCAGATTCCTGTGTCTGCGGCTCTGTTTGCCTGGTGATGGCAGCTGGTCACCGCTGCCACCCTTTGCACCACTTCTCTGCCTCTGACTGTGGATTCAGCCTCAGTGTGCACCTGCCACTCAGCTTGGAGTGCTGCCTCTGGCCCTCTGGTCTGCCCAGTGGAGGTGGTATCCCAACTCTTCTCTGCACTTGTGTCTGGGGCTGCAGCAAGCCCTAAACTGCATCTGTGCTTCCCATTTTGTTGTTGCCCTGTCTTCCCCGCTCCCCCGCCCATGGCTTGCCTCCCATACACACCTTCAAATGTCTTAATGTGAAGATCTTTTAGTTACATTTGTGTTGAGCAGGGAATCCTGTGTTGAATTATAGCTGCCCAATTTGTTGTAACTTCGAGGGGAGAGACCGAAGGTCTTGTCATGTCATCATGATGTAGAATATGGGGTTTTTCTTTCTTTTTTTTTTTGTTAAATTTATTGGGGTGATATTGTTGGTAAAAATTACATAGGTTCTAGGTGTACAACTCTATAATACACCATCTGTGTGTTGTGTTACGTGTTTATCATCCAGAGTCATTTCTCTTTCCATCACTATATATTTGAGACCCTGTCCGTTCTCTCCTAACCTCCTCCCCCCATACTCTTAGATAACCACTAACCACTAAACTATTGACCTTGTCCATGAGTTTTTGTTTCTTCATTGCTTTCAGCTTTGTGTTCCATATATGATTGAAATCATATGGTTCTTGTTTTTTTCTGTCTGGCTTATTTTGCTTTGCATGAATGATCTGAAAGTCCACCCATGTTGTCTCTATTCCATTGATCTATGTGTATGGTTTTGCCAGTTTTTCCAGGCTGTTTTGATTATTATAGCTTTGTAGTATACTTTGATGTCAGGTAGCGTAATACCTCCAGCTTTGTTTTCTCAAGAATGCTTTGGCTATTCAGGGTCTTTTGTGGTTCCATATAAATTCTAAAATTATTTGTTCTATGAAAAATGTTGTTGGTATTTTGATAGAGATTACATTGAATCTGTAGATTGCTTTGTGTAATATGGACATTTTGATGATATTGATCCTTCCAATATGTAATCACAGTATATCCTTCCATTAATTTGTGTCATCTTCAATTTTGTTCATCAATGTCTTGCATTTTTCATAGTATGGGTCTTTTACCTCCTTGGCTATATTTATTCCTAGGTAATTTACTATTTTGATACAATTATAAATGTAATGATTTTCATATAATTTCTCTAAGTTACACATGTTGGCCTTAAGTTGTTCATAGGTGTCTGATGTAACAACATACTGCCCTAGTCTCCATTATCATATGCCATTAGAACTTCAGTTACTATCACCCAATGAGCTCTCCTGAAAATAGAGGCTCTTGTGAACACTGCACACGTGATCCTCTGCTGAGTTTCCCATTATGCTTTTGACCCTGGAAACACCATCCCATCAAGTCAGCACACTTACTCACACCTCCATGTGACAAGATGGAAGTGAACTTTGGCCTTCTGACTTAAGCCACATGTAGGAGAGAGGCCTCTTCTCTGTTCAGTCCATTGAGAGATGTTTTGATGCTGGAGGTCATCACTCTGCCAGATTTCTTGGTTCCCCAGGTTGTTCCCTGGGATTCACTGAATGCACAGCCCTAAGGAGTATAGACTTCCAAGAGGACAGCACACATTCTACAGGATGGAGCTCTGTAGTTGTTGCTCTTCATCTCTTAATTGGGATGTTTCTGATGATGAAGCAAACCCAAGGGTCACCACTGCTAACCAAACATCAGGCATTCATTTTGTCACTGGCCAAAAATTGGCCCCATCTACATGTATTCACACATGTTTGGATCATTGTCCAAGAGTTGTCCCTTTGTGGTGAAAGAACTGTAGCAATCTTTTGACTCAGAGGTACCCAAATTATAAATCAGGGTAACCTTTATGTTTATATGTACTAGGTCCAAAATACAAGTACTCACCAGAACGCCCCTCATCACATTGGAGTTGCAAACTTTACTGATAGTAACCATGGCACTTCTCAGAATAATAATGCCACGATCTCCAACATGGCAGTCCATGGAAGTTTCACCTCCCTTTGTGGTCTCATTCTCATAGAATGCACCATGCTGGCTTAGTGAAATAAGTTCAAATCAGTTAAATGAAAATGCCCTATTTCAGTCATAGTCATAAGGGTGAATGAGTCTGCCTTCATCTTTTTTTTCCTACTAAACTCCAAGGTTTTTAAGAGCAATTTTAGGTTTAAAGAAAAATTTGATCAGAGAGTTCAGAGAGTTCCCAGATAACCCCTGTGCATCTACAGAATTTGCACTGTTTTTCATCTTTTATGCCTGTGGTAACTTTGTAACAATTGCTTGGCCAGTATTGATAAGTTAAAGTGCACAGTTTACATTGGTATTGACTTTTTGTGTTTTAGGATTTGTAGGTTTAGGCAGATGTTTAATGACATGTATCCTTCATTTCTGTACCATATAGTTTCACTTCTTTAAAAATTCCTTATGCCCTATCTCTTTCATTACTCCCTCTAACCTCAAATCCTTACAACCAGAGATCTTTTCATTGGTTCATGGTTTTGTCTTTTTTAGAATGTCATATACTTTCAGAATCATACATTACATAGTCTTGTGAGATTGGTTTCTTTCACTTAACAAAGTACTTTAAGGTTTCTCCATGTGTTTTCATGGCTTGATACTTCATTTCTTGCTACCACTGAATAGTATTTCATCATATGGATTTATCCCTGATTGTTAACCCACTCAACTCTTGAATGATATCTGGCTTAACTCTAACTCAGGCCAATTATGAATAAAGACCTACAAACATTCACAAGTTGTTTACCTAACATAAGATTTTACCTCATTTGGGTCTATACCAAGGAGTGTGATTGCTGGATCTGACTCTGTGTAGTAAATACATTTAGTTAACATTTTTCCAGCACAGGATCTTTCATTTTAAAAGTGAAACTTATTTTTTCTCTTGGATATTTTTTTTAGTGTCTTATCTAAAAATTTATCACTAAACACAAGATGACATAGATTTTCTCCTGTTACCTTCTAGGAATTTTTTTCTTTTGCATTTTACATTTAGATGTATGATCTATTTTGAGTTATTTTTTGTGCAAAGTTTCAGTTTTGTTTCTACATTCATTTTGTATATACATGTGTTTTGTATGTGGATATCTATTATTTCCAGCACAGTTTGTTTAAAAGACTCTTTTTTTCTTATAATTGCCTTTACTCGTTTGTCAAAGATCAGTTCACTGTATTTGTGTATGTCTATAGGGAACCAATTGACTTGTGTATCCTTCAACCTGGTTATACTCCTGTTAATTCCAAACATTATTTCTGTTGTTGTGGGGTTTCAGATGTTTTACATAGACAGTCAAGTAATTTTATTTCTTGTTTCCAAATCTGTACATTTATGTACTTTTCTTATTACATGGCTAGGACTTCCAGTACAATATAAAACGAAGTGGTGAAAGGAAACCTTGCCCTTGTCCTCATCTTACCAGACAGCATCTAGTTGCTCATCAAGAATAATATTAGTGATAGGTATTGTGATATTCTTTCTCGAGAAGAGGGAGTTCCCCTCTATTACTAGATTATTATTATAAATCGAAGTTGTATGGTATCAAACCCCTTTTCTTGTTCATTTGCCCTTCCTTTCACTTCTGATGTTAGTAATTTCTACCTTCTTCCTTTTCTCAGTTATGTTGCCTAGATGTTTACCAGCTTTATTAAATTAATTTTTTCAATGGACCAATTTTTGGTTTTCCAAACTAGGAAGGTGGTATTTTTCTTTCACACTTTAAACATTTTACTCCACTCTATTCTTGCTTGCATGGTTTCTGAGAAGATGTCTGATTTAATTATAATCTTTTTTTGGTGGGCACGGGGTAGTTCCCTGGCTGGGAATCAAACCCAGGCTGCAGCGTTGAGAGTGCTAAAGCCTAGCCACTACACCACCAGGGAACCCCCTATAATCTTTTTTTCTCTATAACTAAAGTGTGTTTTCCTCTCTGGCTTTTTTCAATATATTGTCATCTGTGATTTTTTTACTAGTTTAAACATGATATACTTGGCATGCATTTCTGGTGTTTTTCAGGTTTAGAGTTCTCTGAGCTTCTCCATTGTATAATTAGCTGTCTATGATTAATTTTAGGAAAATTTCAGTGAATACTATTCACCTTATTTCTTCTGTTCCTTTCTGTCTTTTCCTTCCAGTATTCTTATTTTCTGTATTTAAACCTACTATCATTACTCTGTAATCATGGATATTGTGTCCTGTCATGTTTGTTCTTTTTATCTTTGTATTAGCCTCTGATGAAATAGACTTTTTACTACAAGTCTTATTAAGAATAGAGTGTTTGGGGCACATTTTAACACGCTGTTTTATTATCTCTTTTACAGTGTTGGAGAGAATGGTTTGATTGTGACCTCAGTGCTCTGATGGATCTAAAGAGTTCAGGTTTTTTTGTTTGTTTTGGTTTTTGGTTTTTGTGGGGGTTTTGTGGGGCTTTTTTGTTAATATGTCTTTTTTTGTTGTTGTTTTTGTTTTTGCTTTTTCTATGAGGCTCCAAGTTCAAGTGCCTGACTAGAAATTGGAATTCTCTGACTTCAGTTGTTGATAATTTGATAGCTTTACAGTCTCATCCCTCCTCATTCCTCTTTGACCTTCATGAATACAAAGTGATGGCACCACCTTGGTGCTCCTTCCATTGGTAGTGGCAAGAGATTCAGACCTTGTAAGATCTTGCTTTTGCATGTGAACCCTCACCCAAACCCACCCCTAACCTCAATTTTACAAAAAGTCCAGGGATCTTTCCTTGCTCTCAAGCCATTTCATGACTGCTAGAGAGACCTGCCTGTCTTGCTTTCCCACAGACCTCAATTGTGAAATTAATAAATTCTTCATACACTCTTGCCATGGATCATGTCATCAGCTAAGGGATTTGTATCCTCAGGGCTTGAGGTATCATGCTCTATTACTCCATGGGGGAGCTTGGGAATTAAAAGAAGTTGGGAGTGCAGCTTCCAGTGGCTGGTCAGGAAACACTTCCTCCTGCAATTTGAAAATGGAGATTTTATGGTCTTTTGAAGGAAAGCATTGTTGAGTTCTTCACGTGTGTTTGTATTATGGACAAATTCACCTTCAAACTGTTATGGCTTTCAATGAATACAATTGTAATCGGCAACTCTCAACCTGTTTCTCAAGGGCAGTGTTCTATTTCTGCCATAAAGAGCACTTCTGGCATATTGTCAACGTGTGAGGGCGGGTATGTGTACCAAAAAATGACTCCAAGCAGCCCTGAGACAGAGTTCAGGGATTTTGTGGTTTCAGTTGTCATGCCTTTTCCCTAGTGTTTCAATTCTAAGTTCCAATTTACTTCCTAGCCTATCAAATTGGACAGAGAGAAAGGAATAACTGAGTCTAATAAATACTATGCAAGGTAAAAACCATGCTTCTTCACAAAAATATTTTGATTTCACCAGCAGCATCTGACTACTTCTAAAGACGAGTATTTTAGGGACAGTATAGTCAGCTGGACCTTACTAAAAGTTGAATTTCCACTGGTCTCCTGGACTTTTATGTTTTGGTGATGGGAATAGAAAAGAAAACTTCAAATTCTTTGTCTTTATTCATTAAAATGTTACGCAGATTTGATCCTCCACCTCATAGAGGATTGTAAAAGGAGGGTAATAAGAAAGGAGTGAAAGAGTTTTTCTCACAAGGTATTAATGGTCTTAAAATGATATTTATTTTTATAGCACTTCTGTCACTTCTCAATATGCTCTGAACCTGTCATCAGAGAGAAGTAAGATATAATATGATCACAGCAAAAGTGTATTTATTATTTTCATGTGTTCATCATGCTATTAAACTTATGAGGAAGTGTGGACAGAGTAAGTTTCTAATGATCAAGTCATAGAATAAATGTTTGGAGATGACAGTTATATAGCACTGTTAGTCTCACACGTCCTACTGTAAACCTATTTGGGGTATTTTAGGATTCAGTCGCCATTGAGGATGTGTCTGTGAACTTCACCCTGGAAGAGTGGGCTTTACTGGATCCTTCACAGAAGAAATTGTATAGAGATGTGATGCAGGAGACTTTCAGGAACCTCGACTCTGTAGGTAAGGATAACAACTTTCCTTCACTTGCTCAATTAGAGAACAAGTGTTTTTTGCTCATAATTTTTTTTAAGATATAGAATGTGGCAAAGGAGGGCATTGGTAAATAAACTGGGCATTATCATACCTATCATACCTAACAATGGACATAGAATATAACAATTTTCTTACAACTTCTAATATTTTGGAATCATTTTTCTCGGTCTACATTTCAGGCAAGAAGAGGGAAGAGCATGACATTGAAGAACCGGACAAAAACCAGGGGAGAAAACTAAGGTGAGTCACACTCACAATAAGAAGAGGTATTTCATGTGAGAATCCTAGTATATTATAAATTTTTTATAAAGGAAACAAAATAAATAATTGTAACTTCAAATTTAGTTATTCTTAGAAAATTTTCACCAAAAAAAATAAATTTGTTTATATGTGACAAAGATATTCAGTATTTGCAAAATTGTTTACTTGGAAACAGTATTAATAAACTCTCTATATGAATATCACTTTTGATAATTGCAAGGGTAAAGTTCTGTTGGAGAGCATTCAGTATGTTCAACTGCAGAGAATTCAGACAAGACAGAAAACTTAGTTTTCCTATAAATTCTAATAAATACTTTGAAAAAATCATTAATAATGTGCCTCTCATTTTTTTACAGAAGTCAAATGGTAGAAAGACTCTGTGAGAGTGAAGAGGGTAGTGAATATGGAGAAAATTCAAGCCTGATCCCACATCTCAGTCTGAACAAGAAAACTACTGAAGTGAAACTACATGAATGTAGTATGTGTGGAAAAGTTTTCACACATCATTCATCACTTAATAGGCACATGAGCTGTCACACTGGACACAAACCATATGAATATCTGAATTATGGAGAGAAGCCATATAAGTGTAAGGTATGTGGGAAAGCTTATGTTTCTCCAAGTTCATTTCAAATACATCACAGGATACACACTGAAGAGAAAACCTATAATTGTAAGGAATGTGGAAAAGCCTTTCATTTTCGCACATCTTTTCAAACACATAGAAGGATTCACACAGGAGAAAAACAATACATATGTGAGGAATGTGGGAAAGCCTTCATGTGGCTCACAAGCTTTCGAAGACATGTGGCAATGCACACTGGAGCTGGACCTTATAAATGTAAACAATGTGGAATAGTCTTTAGATATCATAGTACTTTTCAGTCACATGAAAGGACTCACACAGGAGAGAAATTTTATGAATGTAAACAATGTGGAAAAGCTTTCAATTCTCGTCGAGGTTTCCAAGTACATCAAAGATATCACAAAGCAGAAAACCCCTTTGAATGTAAACAATGTGGAAAAGTCTTTAGATATCATCGTACTTTTCAAGCACATGAAAAGACTCACACAGGAGAGAAACTCTATGAATGTAAACAATGTGGAAAAGCTTTCAATTCTCGTCGAGGTTTCCAAATACATGAAAGATACCACAAAGGAGAGAAACCATATGAATGTAAGAAATGTGGTAAAGCTTTCAGTTCTCATCAAAGTTTTGAAATACACGTAAGAAATCACAAGGGAGAGAAACCCTATGAGTGCAAGCAATGTGGTAAAGGTTTTAGTTGTCATCGTGGTTTCCAAATACATGAAAGAAATCACAAGGGAGAGAAATACTATGAATGTAAATGTGGTAAAGCCTTCATTTATTACTATTCCTTACTATTACACAGAGGAACTCATACTGGAGAGAACCCCTATGAATGCAAGGAATGTGGGAAAGCTCTCTCCAGTCACCAAGGCTTAAAGATACACAAGAGACTGCACACAGGAGAGAAACCCCATGAATGCAAACAATGTGGGAAAGCCTTCATGTATCCATCAGGATTTCGGGCACACATGAAAATACATGCTGGAAATAGACCTTATCAATGTAAGGAATGTGGGAAAGCCTTTATTTATCCATCAGGTGTTCGAGCACATATGAAAATACATACTGGAAATAAACCATATCAATGTAAGGAATGTGGGTTAGCATTTTATATTCACAGTACATTACGCAGGCATGAAATGATTCATACTGGAGAGAGACCCCATGAATGTAAACAGTGTGGTAAATCCTTCAGAGATTATAGTTACTTACAAATACACAAAAGAACTCATACTGGAGAGAAACCCTATGAGTGTAAACAATGTGGTAAAGCTTTTGTTTCTCAGCTAGGTTTACAAATACATGAAAGAAGCCACACTGGAGAGAAACCATATGCATGTGAAGAATGCGGAAAATCCTTTAGTTCTCCCAGTTCTTTTCGAAGGCATAAAAAGACTCACTAGATAAATCCTGTTGAATGTAATTAGGATAGGAAAGACTTTAATTGATCCACAGCCTTACGTGTGCTAAAAACAAAAACCCCACTGGAAAAGAGATAAACGTGAGCAGTGTGAGAAAGCTTGGTGGAAATTAATCCATGTATAATTTAACATGAGTTACTATAAATGTTGTAAATATATTGTTTATCAAGGCCTCCATCTTGAAATGCATTGTTGGACTATGGATTTCTACTGTTTTCAGAGTTGAATATTGAGATAATTCTGTAAGTCATTATTCAACAGTAACACCTGAGATTATATATAGGGAATGATTTTTCTTTAAGTCAGTTAATAGTATTTTATTTTTCCATTTTGAAGCCTGTTTTATGTAGCTGAATTAAAATGTATTTCTAATATGCAATTAAGTTTAATTTTTTTGATAATGTCCTATTTGTTATGTGTTAAGGTGACACTGACAAATAAAAATTTGATTGTTGTTGGGATTTTCCTACTGGCTTTGTGTCAGTTCCTGGATATTTTTAGTCCATTATATATATTCTACCTTTCTTACTGAGAAAGGGTTTGTTTTTGTGGGGAGGTTAGCTATAAGCCTATTTTCCCTTTCTACACTAATAAACCATTGTAATAAATTTTATGTGTGGCAACTATAAGAAAGAATATAGTTTTATGTGAATTATTATTTTCACATTGATTTTTCCTAGGTAACACCAGGGGGTTGTGAGCTGAAAGATGACAAAGTTGGTGGCAGAATGTATATGGTGGGCTGATTTCCCTTTAGCCACGGCAGTCCCAGCTGTCCTTCCCTATTCCCAGGATACTTAAAATTTGACTGACTTTGAATGAAAAGACAAATGGTTCTAGAATTTTTTTTAAAAAGTCATTCCATTAGTGTCTTTCTGCCTACATCCCTTTCCTATAAAGGTTTTAGCAGCCTTCTCTTATGCTTCAAAGAGTCTCCAGATCACTCTTGGTGGACATAAATTGTTCAGGGAATTTTTATTCAAGAGACTATTTTCTTCATCCTGGGCTGCTTACAATTACAGCAGCCAGTGTTGACAACTAACAGTCTTTTTGTGATGGAGGCTCTCCCATTCCCTTAATTGAAGATACTCTACAATGTATCCAACATGTTTGTTCAATCTGTGATCTAAGACAGCTTTGAATGTGGCCCAACACAAATTTGTAAACTTTCTTAAAATATTACAAAAATGCATGGACATTTTTTTGGGTCATTAGCTATCATTAGTGTTAGTGTATTGTTTTCTTTCATTGTGGCCCAGGGAAGCCAAAAGGTGGGACAACCCTGTTCTACAGTCTGCTTCCCATTTTACCTTGGATCATGAATGCAGTACCCTCGGGCTTTCTAGGTCTTCTCATTGAAGAGATACTGGTACTTAACAGCACAGAGCCAAAGTGGTGTCCCCAATATATCCCACCTACAGGAAGAAGTATGCTTCCTTCACATTAATGCAATCCATTCTGGAGAAGGTCACTTTTCTAGACTTGTTGGTTTAATGCAATCCATTCTGGAGGAGGTCACTTTTCTAGACTTGTTGGTCACTTTGGGAGTTATTTGGGAGCGCATGAGTGACCAGGGAATGCATATACTTTATAGACAGTGTGTTGTCACCACACCTGATGGAGTCTACGGGCAGAGATACTGGATTTTGTCCCTAAATCAAACAGGCCATCCCTGATCAAAAATAGAATATAACAGCAGATCTGTTAGTCAATCTCCAAGCACTAGTGTTAGCATTAGAGGATTCCTTGGCCAAGAATTGAACTTATTTATACAATTTTATAGACCCTTTGTCTTTCTCCAATATCTAGCTATCTCATCCCACCAATAGCAACAACTCCTTATCCAGTGTTGCCCCCTTTGGCATAATGAACTCTGGGAATATCTTGTTTCACAATAATAAAGTACAAATTAAGGTCACTTGTAACTCTGCACGTACTAAACTGCAATCTGCAGACACTCATTTCATTGCTCAGGGAGATAAATTGAATCAGATTTCTGAGACACACCTCAGTCTTGATGCTATTAACCTTGGCTCTGTGAGCCACATAACAATAAAACATTTAGAGGCTTCTAACCTAAACGTCTAGGCAAAACTGAAGGGAGTTTCTTCCTCTGCCATGACTAATTTAGTAACTAATGCACCTAATGTGGGAAAAAAAAATTGCACCACTGGTAATACAGTAGCCTCTGTTAACCGCAACTCAAGCAACCAGCAAAAAATTTTGCCAGTTGCTTCAGTTCCAGTTATGGAGAGTCTACTTACATTTTTCTGGCATCTACCAACCCCCTTGGGTACCAGTTAACTGAGAGTCTACTGTATAATCAATTGACACACTTTCCATACCAAAGAAAGTATCCTTACAGCTAATGGCAAATACAATTTTTAGGGCCCATCACCTCTGCTGGTCTACTTACTATGCTCACACCATGGTACATACTCATTTGGACAAATTACTCACCCTAGCATACATGACCCTGCAGAAGCCAGAACGCAAGAACTTAGGAAGATTCTCTAGAAATTGA
Organism: Lyroderma lyra; assembly: GCA_004026885.1. Lineage (NCBI taxonomy): Eukaryota > Metazoa > Chordata > Mammalia > Chiroptera > Megadermatidae > Lyroderma > Lyroderma lyra. Next base: position 31,059 of record PVJL010001901.1, read on the forward strand.
TAATATCAAATAATTTATCAAAATACGAGGGCTATCCAGAAAAAACCCACCCATAAATGCCTCTTTTTCATATTACATGGCTGGATACTTTCCAGACAGCCCTCATAGAAAATACTGGGCTCTTGAAAGACACACTCCATGGAACTTGTACCTCTCTTATGAGCCTCTAGAACAAGCTTGTCCAACCTGTGACCTGTGGCCGTATGCAGCCCAGGACTGCTTTGAATGCAGCCCAACACAAATTTGTAAAAAACATTACAAAAATTATGCATGGACCTTATTTTAGCTCATCAGCTATCGTTAGTGTTAGTGTATTTTATGTATGGTCCAAGACAATTCTTCCAGTATGGCCCAGGGAAGCCAAAGGTTGGACACACCTGCTCTAAAAACTCTCATAGGTTGCTTAGAAGACTTGCTTTCTTCTAAATGGATCTTTCTGCTGTTTGAGGCATTATTTAGACTCAGTACCCAATCATTAGAGCCTGTTACTTTATATTCTGGTCATCAGACTTACTAACATCTTAGTAGTAGAGCTTTTCTCTATCAGCAGGTAAGAGGATCAAACCTTGAAAACTTGCAACCTCTAACCTTACATGTTTTACAGGGCCAACTCATTCTTTGTAGAAGCCACCTATATATATGAGCTCACCCTTTGCTTCTTCTTAGAAAGTACCTTTGAGTAATAATTATTTTTCTCTTCACTTGACATAGTCTTGACATTCAATTCCATTTTAGGTAGGATGTAAATCCAACCCCCAGAAAGGCAATGACAAAACAAGGTAATCAATGGAAAAGGTTTTTCAGGTGACAAGCAGCAGTTCAGTATGGGAAATTTTCAGAAAAATGAGGATAAGAAATCCAAATACAGAGATCCATTATGGTAATGTTTCTAGATGCATTGATTACAAAAGAAAAACTTTGAAACCTCCCACATGGGCTCCAGCAGTAGAATCAAAAATTTAAAATGGTCTGGTCTCATAAGGGAGATATTCAGAGCAACACAAGTGAATGGATGGTTTCTGTCCTGATATGTAAAGACCTTGGAGTTTTCATTCTCATCTTCACAAGAAAAAAAACTGAAAAACCTGAAAAGCAACATGTCTTCTTAGGTCCATGAGATTTTTGAGGTCATATGGCAAAGCAGTTCCCCCCAAATGAGAGGTTGGTAAATATGGAGAATTACCACTTACTGAGAGCACAGGCCAATGGAGCCAGCAACTTCTAGGAACATGCAAACTGGTATAGATGAATTGCTGGAGACATAGTAAAAACTAGATTAAGACTTACAAACTAAGTTGGGGCCTGTCTTAAGGTGCTTCCACAGTTCATGAATTTTTCTTGCAGGATCCCAAGCAGGTTCCCATAGTGAAGATTGGGAAAAACTACTTTCTGCTTCTCACAAGAAACAGGAAAACATTTTGATACATACACAAAGTATTCTGTGCTCTGTAACAGGCCATCCCTCAAAGAAAACTACTTCGCCAAACACTTATCTCATAGTGAAAGCAGTCAGGCGTTTCCCAAACCCTTCAGGTTTACTCTCTGAAAAAAGGGGAGAAGTCAATGCGAAGAACCTGTTCTGAAGTTTAATATCCAAGGATTCTGTCCCAGAAAATGACAGGCTTAGTCAGAAAATAAGAAAAAAAAAAAAAAGGAAAATAAATATTTTCCCACCCAAATACCTGGATTTGGATTAAAATCCTGGATTATAATCCAACTGGATTAAAGTAGCAAAAATGCAGATTCTACTTAAGATTGAGTTATTAGGAATACAGGCACTCCTTACTTAATAACCAACTTCTGTTCCTATGATTAGGTCATTAAATGAACCGGTTGATAAGTGAGGAGCTTAAAGGCAAATGTCTGATTGCAAACACTTAGTGTAGTGAATACTAAGTGACTGCGAGAAACAGAGCGAGAGAGTTCCGAAACTCACACAGATGATTTCCTGTGCTGGAGGACTGGGCAGAAATCCAAGCAGTTAAACACGTAGGTCATTAAGTGAGTAGTGGCTGTATACAAAGGCAGATGAAATGTACAAGAACAATAGAGGTTATTGAAGCCCCTGACACAGCAAATGTTAAACATAGTCGGACACCTATGTTTAAATGTTAAACATAGTCAGTCATAAAAATGTAGTAACTTCTGAAACTAATATAATATTGAATGTCAATTATAATTGAAAAATCTAAAAAAAGTCTACATGCTACTACATGGATGTTTCTTGTGCAAATTACACTGAACGACGGAAGTCTTTTATATTATATGATTCCATTGATTCCATTCACATGTAGGGTAATCTATGGATACAGGAAGTAGATTAGAGGGGGCCTAGGATTGTGGAGGAAGTTGGAATGCTAGGGAAGTGATAGCTAAAGGGTACAGGAATTTCCTTTTGAGGCAACCAAAATGTTCATAAATTGTGGTTATGATCAGACGTATTTGGGAATATATGCAAAGGAACAAATTGTACACATTAAAGGGGCTCCTTGTATGGTATGTGTATTGTATCTCAATAAGGCTATTCAAATAAATAAATATATTAGGAGTTTTGAATCAATGTGTTAAGTATATTAAGACTTTTCAGGTACATCCCATATTTACATAACTTACAGTTTTTTCTAATATTGATGGAAATAGGAATTCAATTGCGTCAGGGTTATCATAGGCATTTACAAAATCTGGGGGCACACACTCAAAAACTATGTAAAATAAATTTCCTTGTAGTGTAAAATACACACCTGAGCATTTTATTGAACGCATCTCACAGCTTAAGGTTGGTTAGAGGAGTCTGTGTGTCCAGGTGAGGGCTTTAGGGTTCCACCTTCCCAGCACTGACAAGACTCTAGGCAGCCATGTGACTCTTTCGCTAAAGTACCGCACGTATGGAGGTAGAGAAGGGATGGGTAGAACCCTCAATGCTGTAAGCAAAGATCAAAATGGAGCCAGACTTTTTATTACATATGGTGAGGCAATTTTTAAGTGTTTTTAAACAAGGGACACAGTTCTATGTGTGGCCTCCCAGCCCAGGCCAACCTCTGACCCAGGGAGGACGTCTAACCCTCTGGTCCCAGTCTGGCCTGGCCTAGGAACCCCTCTTTCTCAGGACAAGGGCGTCCCTCTATCTGGAACCTGAGTCTGGAATTCCCTGCGCACACCTGTGTCCCCGCGGCTACAGGAAGATGCCATTATTCCTTTAGGGCCAGGAACAAATTTTGATTAAAAGGAAACATCCCTTGAAGGGGAAGTGTTGACCCCCAAAGGCAGAAACTGTTCTGCTCAGCCAACTAACCAGTTCCCCTGGTTGTCGCTCAGGAATTAAGGAGGCGGGTCTTTTCGAACTGTCCAATCAGGGGCGCAGTAGGTCAGGTGGGTGGGGCAACTCCGCTAACCCGTGGAAGCTCCTGGCAACGCTTGTGATCTCATCTCATCTGCGGTTAACGGTCCAGGTGTCTCTGCTGTAACGTCGTTCCCGCTGTGATCGGCAATGTCCGCTGGAGCCGAAGGGACGACGCTGGAGTATCCCAGAACCCGGGAAATGGTGAGTGTGCGGAGCCAGGTTCTGAGTCGAGGACAAGGATGTGATTGGAACCCTGCGACGGGACCCGACCTCCTCGCGGTCAGCTCCGGAGTCTGCGAACCCGAGGCCCACGAGGCACCCCTCGTACCTCAGTTCCTTCCGGCACGCAGCGTGGGAGCTGGGCCGGCAGCCTGGATCTCGGGTATTCTGTCCTGTCGCTGCGCACGGCAACTTGGATCCCGGCCACACAGCCTCTCTGAGCAGTTCGGCTTTTGCGGGCCCGCGGCCCCAGAGTATGCGGTGACCACGGGGAGAGTCATGGGAGACAAAAGTAACTCGTTCTCTAGGGTTTGTGCTTGGGAGGGGCTGTGGTCTGTGGGGTTCCCAGCCTCTCCATTCTCCCCAGCGGACCCATTTTCTCCTGAGTTTTCCCAGTGTTTGGGAAGCAGGGTCTCAACTCCAGGACTCTTTCCCTCCAGCCTAGCTCTTTCCAGAGTGGCAATAAATCCCCAAACCTCCAGGCATTCCCAAACCTCAGCTAGTCATAGCATCATTATCGTTTGTCCTTAGAAGTGCACTTCAAACAACGCAGTGTTTTAGTTATCATTTTCCTACAGTCAATGAATGGGTCATTGTAAATTATTTATATTTGTCTGTGAATATTTTACGTGAGAAGATATTTTAGCCGAGAATAACCACCGGGCAAGACATTGTATGAAATTCCGGTTCCTGTCCCCAAGGACCTTCCCTAAGCACAGACATCCTATGGGAAGTCCCTTGAGTCCTTTGAGGCTCCTCTTTGGAAACTTGCCTGAGTGTCTTGTCCTGTGAGCACATCCCATCCCTGGGTTTATCACCTTAAAAAGATCCACTCACTTTTAAAAAAGTTTTCATTTTACAGTCAATGTAAAATGCATTTAATTAATTGATCTCAAAAGATATTATGAAATACTTCCAATGAGGCAAGAAAGAGGTGAATTTGGAGCTCCCTGATGGTGTAGCGGCTTAAGGCTTCGGCGCTGGCGCTGTCAGTGCTGCGGCCTGGGTTCGATTCCCAGTCAGGGAGCTACCCACTATACCAAAAAACAAAACAAAAAGAAAAAAGAAAGAGGTGAATTTTAGGAAAAAATCACAGCATTACATTACATGCGTTAGAATTTGTTTGCATTTTTCTTTCCCTTGGGTTATAGCATGTTTCTGAAGGCTGTGCCTTACTTTTGCGTGATTTCAAATGAAACTTCAGGGTTTAGACTTGCTACACCGAAGTATTAAAATATAATCAATTATTTACAGACCAATTGCTTGCCATGGAATTAACATCATTATTTTTCTGAAAGCAATAGATACTTGTGGGCTTTACAGTTGAGCTAGCAAAATGCCTTGCGATTTTCTTCCGTCCTTCACACAAAAGCACTCGGTTTGCGTGATTTGGCTGGATTGTTCAAACATTGGGTCTGTGTACTTAAAATATCAGTGGTGGTCCAGAGCAACTCCGGTGGGGTACAGAGCCTGGGGTTAGTGTTACTAAGCTAAGCACCCCCTACTCTTTGAGCCTGCAGAGGGAAGCACTTGAAGGCCCAGTGGTTCTTCCTGGGGAGCCTCCCCTGCAGGTGTCCTACCTGCTCACACCACCATGGAAGGAGCCTTTACACTGAGAGAAGCTGCAGCCCTGGGAAGCTGGGGGTGCACGTGCACGTGACATCCTTTCTGAGGTTTTAGTTGTGGTTCCCCTGGGCCTGTTTCTAGGCATAGGTAGGAGTTTTGCATCCACAGTGTAAGTGCACTCAGAGTGTAATTTGTGCACATTGAGAACGTCTGTGAAAGTCAGGAGTCTGTGTCCTGGGTTTGGGTTTGTGAAGTGGGAGTTTATTGGGTCAGAACCTGACACTCAATCCAGTGACTTTCCTCACTGTGAGATGCAGCCTGAGAGAGGGAGCGTGTCCATTATTCCCTGGGGAGCAGAGGGTGGGGGAGCCCCCAGAGTTCAAACCCATGTTTGTCCTTCTAATAAGCTGTTAGACTTCACATATTTTGTGGTTTGCTGGCCACTTAACTCTTCGCCTTGCCTCTTCCTTTGTGTTCACAGCTAGACAGACTGTGAGGAAAAAGTCCAGGGCTCCCTCCTTGGGTGCTGACTTTATAGATTCCAGTCTCACAAGCCCCTGCCTGTGAGCAGGACTCTTGCCCTCACCCTGCCTCCAACCACACTGGCCACCCAGACCAGGCTCCTTTCCTTGCTCCCCGAAGCCATTTCAGAGCAGCTTGAGAGGCTGCCCTGCCCTCCCCTGAGAACTCTATTGTGTGAGTTGTAAGCCTTTTCCTACCTGTGTGTGTGTACAGGAGTGGGGCAGGGGGCACCTTCACCAGCATCATTCTTAGCATGGGAACCACACCTCTGCAGTTGACTAACGGCTCTATGAGCAGCACATCCCAACATGACCACCCCGGTGGTCTGTCTTCTCTGCTCTGACTTGCTCACCTGCTCTGCTGCCTGATGGAGGCCCACACTGTGGGCTGCTGGGTGCTGGGGAGCTAGGGCTGTGAGCTGCACTGCCTGCCCCGTGTGGCAGTATTGAGCCTACCAACCCCACTTCTGTGGGCAGTTGACCAGAGTGGGCAGTTTTCAGAATATCAGCATTTGGGAGCGGGCGAATGGGGTGGGGCCCTCCTTCAACTGGTCCTGGGTCTGTGTCTTTACCAGGATTTATGTGTGTGTTAAAGTGAAGCTGTGACAGAGGCTGGCTTGGCCCCAACATATAAGGATCATATAGGTGGGAGAGGGTGACTGCACCCTATGCAAAAGGTGGGCCCATCGGGTGGTCACTCCTGAAAGAGCAGTTATTAAAAACAAAAAAAAAAAAAAACAAGGTGGGTGGGTGGGTGGGTGAAGCTACCATGAGATGTCCCACTAAGTCCACACTCCTAATACCCAGAGGGCTCCCCAGGACCCCTAAGGACCCCTGCTGCTGCTGCTGCCGCCGCCGCTGCCCCTGCCTCTACTGTAGCTCAGATGCTGACCCTCAGCATTAAGGGGACAACACCCATAGCCACACTGTGGCACAGCCCAGGGATTAATTTAAACCTGACTGCAGCTTAGGTCCTTAAACTCTGTAAAGCAGCCACTTTTCATGGGGGAGACTCCTAACCGTGATAGGCTCTTCAGAAGAAAAAATATTATAAATACAGACATACCTCATTTAATTATTTTCCTTTATTACATTTCACAAATTATATTGTTTTCAAAATTGAATTTCTTCTTAAAATTTTTATCCTCAAATATATTCAGAAAAGAATACACAAACTGTGTTATGGTACAGTTTAGTAATAACAATATAAACATCTTTAGAATCATCATCGAGATTCATAAATGGCCTGTGGGCAATGGCGAGGGTGGCCTGATGTTCCTGTCCCTGACTCATCTCTGTCCTGCCCCATCGATGACCACTGACCTGATTCTTTATTCTTCATACCTTTGCCATCTACTATTTTTCACTAAGCAGTGTTCTTTCAGTTTTGCCTCCTTTGACCTTTCACCAAATGGGTATTAATGGAATTCCTTGAAAAGGTTGTCCAGTTGCTTCCTATGTTTCACACGTGCTGGCATCTGAGGCTTCAGACCTGGTCTAGAACTGTGGGTTCAAACTTCTCACTAAAGCAAAGTGCCCCTGAGACCACCTGTGGTACTTTCCTTAAAGTACTAGATGAGTGGGGTGGGGGAGGGAAGGGCGACGTCTCCCCGCTGGAACTGGTCAAAGATCAAAATGGAGCCAGACTCATCATGACCTATGGCGAGGTCACTTTTAAGTGTGTTTGTGAAGAAGGGTCACAGTTCCGTGAGTGGCCAGGCGGCCATATGGTTAAAGGCAGTGTCCTCGAAGAGGACAGGTTCCGACCCACTGCCAAGACACGGTCAGCGCAAACACGAGACCTCCGACTTGCTGTCTCTCAGGCAGGAGGGCGGGGCCTTGTGAACTGTCCAATCAGGGAAGTCAGTGGTACCGCACAGAGGGGCGGTGCTCAGGTTGTGGTGTAGATGGCGTGGACTGGGTGCCAGTAACTTTTAGCTCCTGCCAAGGTACTGGGTCACCTCTCGCTGCCATCAAAGGCTTGCGGCACATCCTCTGTCACTGTGATCTGCACTTGCTGCAGGAGTCGTAGGGTGGATGGCGGGGAACCCTAAAAATCAAGAAATGGTGAGTGTGCCGGGCCTGGTCAGGAGATGGGGACGAGGGGCTGATTGCCGAGGGGAGACTCGACTTCCCAGAGGTCACTTAGGATTCTGTGGACCTGAGTCTACTCGGACCTCAGTTCCCTGCAGCACGCAGTATGAGGGCTCTGCTGGCAGCCGGGACCTCCAGGCATTCATTCCTGTCACTGCGTGTGGCTGTGTCATCCCCAGATTATGCCACTGCCACGGAAGGGCCAACGGGACAATCGTGACTCAGTCTGCAGGATTCGTGCATAGGAGGAGCTGGGGTCTGTGGGATCCCCACGTCCTTCTTTCTCCTCAGGGGTACCCATTTTTTTCCCTGAGTTTTCCAAATGTTCGGGAAGTAGAGCCTCAAATCCACGACTCTGGCCGCCCTACCCCACCCCACCCTACCTCTTTCTAGGGCCGGCAGTAAATCCCTAAATTTCCAGATCTTTCCCCCGCATTCTCAGACGCCATCTTCCCCTCTCCAGTTCATAGCATCATTATTAACTATTTGTCCTCCATGGTGCATTTCAGACGCAGTATTTTAATTGTTTATCATTTATTCACTGAGCCATGGATGGCTTTTTTGAAAGATTTATATTTTGTGGATATTTTACATGCGAGGAAAGCAGGGAATAACCACCTGGAATATGTTAATATGAAATCCCCGTTCCCCTTCCCCCAGGATCGTTCCTATGGAACAGACATCCCATGGGAAGTCCGTTGGGTAAATATTCCTCTTGGGAAAGTTTCCTGGGTGATATGCCCTTTCAGCACAGTTCCAGGTCAATACTGCCCCTCCCTACGTTTGTCACTTGAAAAGATTTATTCACTTGAGTCATAGTTTTTTAAAAAATTGAAAATTCATTTAATCACTAGATCTTGGGAGATGGTACAAAATATTTCCAAGAGGCCAAGAAAGAGGTGAAGTTCAGAAAAAAAAATATTTCATCATTACATACATTTGCTAAAATTTTTGTTTCCCTTTTTTTTCCCCTAAGTGAGTGTAGTAATATACTAAGGTCTGTTCTTTTTCTTTTTCGTGATTTCAAATGGTATCAGGGCTTAGACTTAAAACACTGTAAGTGTTCCAGTATGATTAATTGTTTACAAATCAGTTTTCTTTGAAATAATAATTAACTGATATACTAATTTCTGATAGGAATAGTTATTTGTGCATTTTCTTGTTGAACTAGTAAAAGTCCCCTATAATTTTCTTTTCCTCATTATACATAAACTGGATTGAAGTGATTTTGCTGGATTCTTGAAACACTGGATTTATGTCATTTAAATAATCAGTATGGTCCTAAGCATTGTGACTGGGGAGCAGAGGTCTAAGGCCAGTGACCCAAACTAAGCCCCCCACCTTGAGCTGGCAAAGGGGTTTTGTTAGGCTTACACGTTTTTTTATATGTTGAGTTTTGCATTCATGGTAAAGATGCACTCAAGAGAGTAATTTGTGCACATTGAAAAAGCCTGTGAAGGTCAGGATTCGTATCTCCTGGAAAAACGGTTTATGAATTTGGAAGTTCATTTGTTCAGAACTTAAACTGAATCAGACTGAGAGTTTCCTCACTGTGAGAATGGAAGCCTCGGGGAGGGAGCACTTCCATGCTTGCAGGAGAGGGAAGGTGTGGGAGCTTTCAGAGTTCATTCCTGGGGGCTGCTCAGGTCTCCCTCTGCTTCTTCCCCAGGGACTGACCCAATTTAGGAGTTCTTTCTCAACCAAGTGTATCTAGACCCCAAGCTTGGGAATGTGTTTAACTTTCTGAATGTGGATTTTTATTTTTAACTGTGGGTAAGCAGGCTATTTATCTCAGCTGATTTTAATATTTGTATTTCTTTCCTTTCGATAATCTTTTTTTTTTTTTTCCTTTTTGTGTGGCTCCCTGACTGGGAATCGAGCCTGGGCCTCGGTGGTGAGAGTGCCACCAGGGAACCCCCTCCTTTTGATGATCTTTATTGAATATACCAGTCACTTAACTGTAGTTTCTTTTAGCATTTCATAATTTTATTTCCTATGTTAGTGTAAGATTTTTTTATTTCTTGGGCAAATGTAAGTTGATTGAGAAATAAATGCATAAGGCAAGAAAATCCTGGAACCAAACAGACTTTTTGTTCCATTTTAGACAACAGAAACTCAGGCTATGAGATGGTTGTATTTAAGTTTCTGAGTCACATTTTTTAGTATTAGATCAGTTAAATATCAAAGAGAACTTTGATATTTAAAAGGTTATACTATTCTTAAGACAAATCAATTTCTATTTAAATTGAGAGGAAAAAGCTATTGAATTTGTTTTAATTGATATGAAAGAAACAACTCAAGCTTCTGTAAATCTTTGAAAATCCTAGTAGGTTTCAAGGATTAAATGCAAACCCCTAATCTACTCACTTCTGAAAGTATCCCCAATGTGAAATGGAGGGACAAAGTATGTCTCTTGTCCTTTTAGTTAGAAATAGATTTGAAAATTCTTATTTTTTATGGTTGGCAGTTTTATACCCATTAATGTTTAAAGAATTAAATCTTAGAATGATTTCTTCTGTAGAAAAGTTCAAGTTAATTTAAAATTACATTTAAAGTAGCAAAAGTTAATTAAAAACAAACTATTAAATAGTAAAATATGATATATATAAATTTGTTTATTTTAAATAACTACATGTGGAGGATATAAAATTCACTAGTCATTTTTTTACAGTCTACTAGTTTTTTAAGATGTAAAATGATGAGACCAGTATTTTCAGAACATTTTATGTTTACAGAAAAAAATGATAAAAAAGTAGTTTCCACTTGACCCCACTGCATCCACACAGTTCACGCTGTTTTTCACATCTCCTATTACTGTGGCATGTTTGTTAAAACTGACACAAACATGATTCATTCAAGTTCACCATTTGTATTAGCATTGACTCTTTGTGTTATACAGTCAATCTATGGGTTTTGGCAAATGTATAATGACATATGACCTTCATTTCTATCTTATAGAATAGTTTCATGTCCCTTAAAAATACCCTGTGTTCCAACTATCTATTCATTCCTCCCTGCAACTCCCAAATCCTTCACAAGCAAAGATCTTTTTACTGGCTCATAGTTTTGTCTCTTCCAAATTGTCATATACTTGGAATCATACAGTCTGTAGCTTTGTCAGATGTCTTCTTTCACTTAACAATATACTTTTAAGTTTTCTTCTTGTCTTTTCCTGGCTTGATACTCATTTTTTCCCATCACTGTGGACTTACCACAGGTTTGTTGTTTATTCTACTATTGAAGGATATCTTACTCTTAAGTCTTGGCAATTATGATAATACACCTATAAGTATCCATTTGCATGATTCTGTGTGAATACAAGTTTTCATCTCATTTGAGTAAATACCAAGGAGTATGATTGCCAGATTCTATGGTAAGAATATGTTTAATTTTGTAAGAAACTGCCTGTCTTCCAAAGTAGGCATGCCATTTTCCATTCCCACCAGCAATGAATGAGGATTCCTGTAGCTTTACATCTCACCATATGGTGTATCCAGTCTTTTGCATTTTATCCATTGTATAATAAGTGTCTAGTGATATCCATTGTTGTTTTATTTGCAATTCCCTGATGACATTTGATATTGACCTTATTTTCATATGCTTATTTGCCATCTGTATGTCTTCTTCGGTATGTGATGTGTGTTCAGATCTTTTGCTCATTTTTAAGTGGATTGTGTTTTCCTATTTTTGAGTTTTAAAGGTTCTTTAGACCTTTTGGCTATCAGTCCTTTAATCAGATAAGTATTCTGCAAAGATTTTTTTCCCAGTTTATACCCATCTTTTCATTCTCTCCACTGTCTTTTGTAGAAGAGGATATTTCATTTTAATGAAGTTATGCTTATTATCTTATCCTTGGTGTTGTATCATAAAATTTGTCATTTAACCCAAAGTCATTTTCATGTTGTTCTATGTTATTTTCTAGGAGTTTTTTACTTTTGCATTTTATAGTTAGATCTATGTCTGTTTTCAGTTAATTTTTTGTGAAAGGTGTAAGGTCTGTATCTAAATTAAATTTTTGTTTTATTTTTGTATATTGATAACCACTATTTCCAGCACTGTTTAAAGGACTTTCTTTATTCCTTTGAATTGTCTTTTAGTCCTTAATCAAAGATCAGTTGACTATATTTGTGGGTCTATAGGAAAGAAATTGAATTCTGTATCCTTCAACCATATTCCCAGATTAATCTCTGTTCTGGATTCTTTCAGATGTCTACATTGAAAATCATGTCATATCCAGCAAAGTTTTATATCTTATTTCCCAATCTGTATACTTTTTATTTCCTCTTCTTGCCTTATTGCATTAGCTGGGTTTTCTAGTACAATGCTGAACAGGAGGGGTGAGAGTAGACTTCTTATCCTATTCCATATCTTACCAGAAAAACATCTAGTTTTTCTCCATCAAGTAGTATAATGTTACATACGAGATCTGACAACTAAGTTTGCAAACTTGCCATTGTGCATTTACATTGTCAGCACTGTACGAACAACTCAGTAGGGTTTCATAACCTTGGTATATCTGTGTCTCACAGCTGTGTTCATGTTGATGTGTGGTGGTGTCTGCTGAGTGGCGTTTATCATTGTTGTATGTTTTTGTGTGCCATTGTGAGAATGTCAGAGCTTGAATTAGAGCAACTAACAAACATTAAATTTCTTGTTAAACTTGGCAAGAGTGGAAGTGAAATCAGGGATATGTTAGTCCAAGCTTATGGGGATAATGCCATAAAGAAAACAGCCATGTACAAATGGATTAAATGTTTTTCTGAGGGGACAGAAAGGGTCACTGATGAAGAGAAGGCAGGGAGGCCAATAACGAGCAGAATTGATGAAAACATTGCAAAAATTTGTTGAATTTTGTGTCAAAATCACTGGCTGACTGTGAGAAGCATAACAGACCAAGTAAACATCAATAGAGAAACACTTAGGAAAATCTTGGCTGAAAATCTTGGCATGAGAAAGGTGTGTGCAAAAATGGTCCTGAAGGAGCTCACCAATGAACAAAAGCAAAGGAAAATCAAAGTTTGCCAAGATCTTTTGGAGAGGCAAGATGATGTTTTGAGCCATGTTATCACTGGAGATGAAACATGAGTGTACTAATATGACCTTGTAACAAAACATCTAATTAATTGCACAATGAAAGTCAGCCAGTTCTCCACCAAAAATGTTCCATCAGTCCAAATCAAGAGTCAAAACAATGTTGCTAACCTTTTTTGATATCAGAGGAATTGTTCATTGTGAATTTGTACCAACTGGCCAAACAGTCAACTAAGTTGACTATTTGGAAGTGCTGAAAAACCTGCATGAAAAAGTTAGATGAAAATGCCTAACAACTTTTCACCAACAACTCATGGCTCCTGCATCACAGCAGTGCACCACCTCATATAGCACTATCTGTGAGGGAGTTTTTAGCCAGTAAACAAATAACTATATTGGAACACCCTCCCTACTCACCTGATCTGGCTCCCAACGATTTTTTTTACTTTTTCCTTTACCTGAAGATACAGGAAATATTGACAGGAAGACATTTTGATGACATTCAGGACATCAAGGGTAATACAACAGTTCTGATGGCCATTCCAGAAAGACTTCCAAAATTGCTTTGAAGGGTAGACTAGACACTGGCATTGGTGCATAGCTTCCCAAGGGGAGTACTTTGAAGGTGTGACTATAGTGATATTCCCCAATGAGGTATGTAGCACTTATTCTAGGATGAATTCGCAAACTTAATTGTCAGACCTCATACAAGTGTCATGTAATGTTTTTTTCCAACAATAGAAATTCCTCTCTATTCCTAGTCTGTTATCATAAATGGGTATTGGATTTTATCAAATGCTTTTTCATTTTTTCTTCCTCTTGTACCTGACACCGTAGTTCCCCCTTATCTGTGGAGGATATGTTCCAGGACCTCAGTGGATGCCTGAAATCGCGGTTAGTACTGAATGAACCCTATCCATACATACCTATGATGAAGTTTAATTTATAAATTAGGCACAATTAGAAATTAACAACAATAAGTAATAATAAAATAGAACCACTATTACAATATACTGTAATAAAAGTATGTGAATGTGGTCTTGCTTGGTCTCAAAATATCTTATTGTATCCCACTCACCCTTTTTGGTGCCTACATGATGAGATGAAGTGAGGTGAATGATGTAGGCATTGTGACATATTGCAAGGCTACTATTGATCTTCTGATGTGATAACCAAGATAGCTACTAAATAACAGATTGGTAGTATGTACAGCATGGATATGCTGGACAAAGGGATCTTTTCATGTCCTAGGTGAAACAGCAATGGCATGAGATTTCATCACACTATTCAGAACAGAGCACAATTTAAAACTTAGAGATTATTAATTTTTGGAATTTCCCATTTAATATTTTTGGACTGTGGTTGACCATGGGTAACTGAAACCACAGAAAGTGAAACTGTGGATAAGGGAAAACTACAGTATTAGTCATTTCTGTCTTTCCTCTTTTCTCATCTTGACTAGGCATTTATCAATTTTATTATGTCAAAGAACCAGATATTCTTGAGTGCCAGTTAACAGAGAATCTACTGTACTTATTTTCATTGAGATATAATTGACATATAACATTAAAATTAGTTTTAGGTATACAACATGATGATTCAATATTTATATAAAGAAATAATCACAATAAGTCTAGTTAATATCCAACATAACACAGTTACAGTGTTTTTCTTGTGATGAAAAATTTTAAGATTTAGTCTCTTAGCAACTTTCAAATATACAATACAGTATTAACTATAGTCACCATGCTATATGATACATCCCCATGATTTATTTTATAACTAAATATTTGTACCTGTTGACCCCACTTCCATAACTCCCACCACCATCCCCCACACTCCACATTGGGCAACCACCAATTTGTTCTCTGTATCTGTGAGCTCAGGTTTTTTTGTTTGTTTTGTTTTTAGATTCCATATATAAGTGAGATCATATGAGACTAGTTTTTCTCTGATTTATTTCACTTAGCATAATGTCCATCCATGTTGCCACAAATAGCAAGATTTCCTTTTTATAGCTGAATAATATTCCATTGTGTATATGAGGGCTATCCAGAAAGTATTCAGCCATGTAATATGAAAAATAAAGCATTTGTGGTTGGATTTGAGGATCCAGTTCTCTCTATAGGTTTGGAAAATTCTCATTGATTATTTGTTTGAATAAGCTCTCTGTTCCCTTCTCCCTCTCTTCTTCTGGAATACTTATATTATACTTTCTAATGAGTTAGATAGTTTGAGTTCTTTCTTCCTTTTTTGTTTCTTTTTACTCTCAATTCTCTCTTTTTCCATTTGAGTCATTTCTAGATTTCTATCTTTGGTATCACTAATTCTTTCCTCTATCTAGTCTGCTCTATAGCCTAAGCTCATTAGTTCATTCTGCATATCTTTGAGTTCTTCAGCTGTAGTATTTCTGTTTGGTTCTTTTTTATAGTTTCAATCTTTTTGGTAAAGTATTCCTTCTGTTTGTTTATTTTATTTCTGGGTTCATTAAACTGCCTTTCTGAGTTTTCTTGTATCTCAAGTTTTTTCAGAACTGCACTCTTAAAATTCTCTGCCATTTAAATCACATATTTCCATGTCTTTAAAAGTTTATTTTTTGGAGGTTTTTTTCATTTTCTTTCTGAGCTACCTTGTTACTGAAGTTATGCCTGGTATTTCATGGATTATTGCTCTGCCTAGGCATTTATGGAAATGACATCTGTTTTTGTTTTTGCAGAATTTTATGGTTTTATTAACACAAATGCAATGTGGACACTAGCTGTCTATTCATTTTCTTCATGCACAGTCTGATATTGGGATTGGTGACTCTGATAGCCAGCTGCGCTGCTCTATCCACAGTGACTTTGTGATTCTTTGAGGAGACATTATGAGCAATCCTAACACAGTGAGATTTATTGCACATTAGCAGCACTTCAGGCTCCTTGATGTGGACCATGAACTTCTGAAAGCCACTGGGCAGCATATGCTTTGTTTTCTTGTTACTCCCATAACCAACGTTGGACATCAAGATCTGGTCCTTAAATCTTCTGCACATCCTACTGTCAGTGCGTCTGGGTTTCCGCCAGTTAAGCTTAATTCTGACATATTGATCTGATTGGTGCTGGATGAACTTCTTGGTCCTCTTTTTGACAATCTTGGGCTTCATAAAGGGCCTGAGGGCAGCCATGATGCTTAGTAAGAAATGTATGCTACCTCCATAGGCAACCCCAAGGAATAGAGCTGAAATCTGTTTTTTGTTTTGTTTTGTTTTAAGTATTTGATACTTCACTATTTTAGGTTGATTAGTAGAGGTCTTTCTTTTGATTTCCAGTAGGTGGTGCTGAAGTGCAAGCATTTATTGTCTCTCAGTTGCACTCCTGGGGCTTCCAGGGTCTCTGTGGAGTGGTGTTACCTTGGCTGTGGAAATATCCCAAATTCCCTGTGGATATGGGCATCCCCTCTGTGACTACATCACTCTGGTCTCAGGGCTCCACCCCTGTGGGGAAATGTGGTGAGCAGTGGGGCTCAGGGCTCACGAGTTCTCAGTGATGCAGTGCTGTACTATGTGAGCTATCCCAGGTGCTTCCACCTGCTCTGCTGTGATGGGAGGTGGCAGGGTGGGCAAGGAAGGACTGGTTTGTGCATTTCTGGCCTTGATCTCTTTCCAGTAATGGTAGCTGCTACACCTCTGTATCTCCGCCCCTGTAACTGGGCTTAGTTCCAGTGTGCATCTGCCCCTCAAGAAGAAATGTTTCTGCCTCTGCAGTCCTCAGGAGTGCCAAGAGTGTGTACTATAACCCTACACTTATGCTGTTACCCTGTCCACTGGGGCTACCTCTCTGGGAGGTTGAGGGGAGGTGGCTACACATCTGGGGCTCTGTTTTTCTGCCTAGTAATGGTGGCTGCTGGACCACAGCTGCCACACCTTTGCGTTCCATCTCTGCCTGTCACTGGGTTCAGCTGCAGTATGTGTTGGCTACTCAGGCAGGAATGTAGATTCTACCCCCTTGCTCCTTAGGGCTGCAGAGTGTGTCTGCTGTAACTTGACTCCACCATTGCTCTCAAGTCCTCTGGAGCCTCAGTGAGCTCCATGCTGCATCAGTGGTACCTATTTCTGCCCTTCCCCCTTTCCTTTTCCCCTGTTTGTTCATAGCTGCCCACCTTCATATGTTTTCATGCAAGGAAATCTCCGATGTGTTTGTGTGTGTTTGTTAAGAAGGGAATTTTTTGTTGAATTATAGTTCCCCAACTTGTAACATCAAGAGGAGAGACTTGGGGGACCTCTTACACTGCCATGAAGTAGAGGTGCCTACTTCACCCCTAAACCAGTTGTTAAATGGTGCTGTTCAATTCAACTACAGTCATGCACCACATTTGGTCAATGATGGAGTTCATGTATGGTGGTATTCCCATGGTATTATAATAGAGCTGAAAAACCTCTATAGCCTAGTGATGTCATCACTGTCATAATGTTGTAGCACAACATGTTATAGTTATTGCCTAGAGTATCCAGTACAGCAACACTGTACAGGTTTGTACCTTAGGAGCAATAGTTCTATACCATGTAGCCTAGGTGTGTAGTAGGCTATACCAGGGTTGTCCAATTTTTTGGCTTTCTTGGGTCACATTGGAAGAATTGTCTTGGGCCACACATAAAATACACTAACAATAACGACAGCTGATGAGCTAGAAAAGGCAGGGGCAGGGGGGTGGTGCAAAAAAAACCTCATAATGTTTTAAGAAAGTTTATAAATTTCTGTTAGACTACATTCAAAGCCGCCCTGAGCTGCTTGAGAGCCATGGGTTAGACAAGCTTGTACTACACCATCCAGGTTTGTGTTAAGTGCACTCTCACATTTACATGGTAACAAAATTACCTAATTACGCAGTTCTCAGAATATATCCTTGTAGTTAGACGATGCATGACTGTGTGTCCTTCCTGATTTTTCTGATTTTTAATGATTTTCCTGATTTAATTGAATTTTCTGATTTTCAGTGACAGGGTTAGAGATCTGATTACAATGCAATTAACAAAGAAATTGCTTTTCTGTGCAACACTCGACATTTTAACGTAACATCTAGAATTACAAATGAAAATATATCAGGACATTTTATGTCTTTAAAAATTTTATATAATTTCTATAACATTC
This sequence comes from Lyroderma lyra, assembly GCA_004026885.1. NCBI lineage: Eukaryota > Metazoa > Chordata > Mammalia > Chiroptera > Megadermatidae > Lyroderma > Lyroderma lyra. The sequence continues at coordinate 48,959 of PVJL010001901.1, forward strand.
TGTTTTAGTAACAATAATACACCCATACAAATACAACATAATTATTATTCTTTATTTGACAGTGTTTCACATGTAATATTAGTATATGAAATAGGCCTAATTAGTTTAATTTCCCCCTATAAAGTTAGAGATACACCATTTGAAAGGTTTCAAGGACCGCCTTGAAAATTTTGAAGTTATTTTCAGGTTAAGAAGACCTTAATATTTGAATTTGGAGAAGTTTGTCAAACATCAAAAGTTTTAAAAACACTTAGTCAAGTAGGATCATAGGTCATTGAAACAATACATGGTTTTTTTCAAGGACCAGATGTTTCAGGAATTTCCTCTAACCAAGCCTGAACCAGATTTAGCAGTAAATGGTGGAACTTCATTTTTTATTTTTGATTCAGTTTTTGAAAGACGTGGAATGAATTGAATAAGGCACAGTGAAGAAAATAACAAAAAACTCCTTTTTAGGCCATTTCAAGGTTTTTCTAAAGAGAAGGTTGTATGCCAGATACTGATCAACATGATTCATGTAATTGTTATGAAATGTCACATAACACATTATGTTTTGTCAACCTGATAACCAGAGTTATCTGATATCTTTGCTTATATTATGGATCAAAGACCAAGCATTGGACTCGTATCTACTGCTCTAATATATGCACAGTTCCTGTGTTAATAATTACAACAAAACAGGAAGTTGTAAATATATTCAATTTTACTTTCTACTGAAGTATCTGTTATGACATCCCTGAAGAGAAATTGAACCATTTACAGTGTTTTATCCATTTATTTTAAGACAGAATTGTGGGAAATCTGAAAATTCATATATGTGTCATTTGGGTTCTATCTAACAAAGGAATGTGAAAGACATGTATGTGAGTCATCTGAAGCAAATGTGTTGAAAAGCAATAATATTTAAAGTGATTACAGTAAAAATACATAAATATTTTGCATGTATTCATGCTCTGTTAAATTTATGAGGAATTAAGTGAGGGCTGAGTAAGTTTCTGATGACTGAGACATAAAATAAATGTTTGGAGACCACAGAAGATTATGTAATCTTCCTGTAAATTGAGTATAACTCCCTAGTGCTGTCAGACTCATGCATCCTACTCTACACATATCTGCAATGTTTTAGGACTCTGTAGCCTTTGAGGACGTGGCTGTGAACTTCACCCTGGAGGAGTGGGCCTTACTATATCCTTCACAGAAGAAACTCTATAGAGATGTGATGCAGGAAACTTTCAGGAACCTGGCCTCAATAGGTAAGAATGACAACATTCTTGCTTAATTTTGTGAATTAGAGGACAACTATTTAATTTTTTGCCCATCAGTGTTGTTCCAAAATGAGGAATGTGGAAAAGGACTATATTAGTAAATAACTAATCATTGTCACAGCTTATTATGTGTGTGTAATCTAATCTTTTTTTCTGTAATTTCTAATGATTTTGAATTATTGTCCTAGGTCTACATTTGGGAAGAAAGTGGGACGATGTTAACATTGAAGATCAGTACAAAACCCAGGGGAGAAAACTAAGGTGAGTCACACAGTAGACAGTGTGGTTCTACATGAGAATTCTAGAATGTCAGGAATTTTTTAAAACCAAATAAAGTAATCCCTTTTACAAATGTATTTACCCTTAACCCCATATATTAAGATCATTGTTTTTATAATAGCCATGGGCACGTCCTCTTACAGAACATTCACTGTACTCACTTACAAATGATTCCAAAAGGACAGATAATCTTCACTTTTGTGGTAAATTATAAAAATGTAATTCTGATACCCTAGTAGTAATAAAGAAATCATTAATAATGTGCTTCTCCTTTTTTACAGAAGTGATATGGTAGAAAAACTCTATGAAAGCAAAGAAGGTAGTCAGTGTGGAGAAACCATCCACCAGATTCCAAATCTTAATGTGAACAAGAAAACTTCTGGAGGAAAACTATGTAAATGTAGCGTATGTGGAAAAGTTTTTAAGAGTCATTCATCCCTTAATAGCCACATCAGATCTCACACTGGACACAAACCACATAAGTATCACGAATATGAAAAGAAGCCATATAAATGTAAAGAATGTGGGAAAGCCTTTAGTTACCGTAAATCTGTTCACAGACATGAAAGGACTCATACTGGAGAGAAACCCTATGATTGTAAGGAATGTGGGAAAGCCTTTACATGGCTCACAACCTTTCGAAGACACATGATAACGCACACTGCAGATGCTCCTTATAAATGTAAAGAATGTGGGAAAGCCTTTAGTTGTTCCACTTCATTTCGAACACATGAAAGAACTCACACTGGAGAGAAACCCTATGAATGTAAACAATGTGGTAAATCCCTCAGATCTCCTCTAGGTTTGCAAATACATGAAAGAAATCACACTGGAGAAAAACCCTATGAATGTAAACAATGTGGTAAAGCCCTCAGTTGTCCCACTTCCTTTCGAAGACATGAAAGGACTCACACTGCAGAGAAACAATACGCATGTAAACAATGTGAAAAAACCTTCAGTTCTCCTCTAGGTTTACGAATACATGAAAGAATTCACACTGGTGAGAAACCCTATGAATGTAAGGAATGTGGTAAAGCCTTCACTTCTCTCTCAAGCATTCGAACACATATGGTAACACACACAGGAGATGGCCCTTATAAATGTAAGGAATGTGGGAAAGCATTTGTTTGTCCCAGTTCTTTTCGTTCACATGAAAGGACTCACACTGGAGAGAAACCCTATAAGTGTATGGAATGTGGGAAGACCTTCAGCTGGCCCAGTTCCTTTCGAATACATGAAAGAACACACACTGGAGAGAAACCCTATAAATGTATGGAATGTGGAAAGACCTTCATTTATCGTACAACCTTTCAAGGACATATGAGAAAGCATAGTGGAGAGAAACCCTATAAATGTAAAGAATGTGGAAAAGCCTTCATTTCTCCCTCAAGTGTTCGAACACACATGATAATGCATACTGGAGATGGACCTTACAAATGTAAAGAATGTGGGAAAGCCTTCAATTTCCCCAGTTCATTTCGAATACATGAAAGAACTCACACTGGAGAGAAGCCCTATGAATGTAAGCAATGTGGTAGGGTCTTCAGTTGTTATACATCCTTTCGAACACATGAAAAAACCCATACTGGAGAGAAACCCTTTGAATGTAAGGAATGTGGAAAAGCCTTCATTTATCGCACTACATTTCGAGGACATGTGCGAATGCACACTGGTGAGAAACCATACAAATGCAAAGAATGTGGGAAAGCCTTCAGTCGTCCCAATTCCTTTAGAAGGCATGGAAGGACTCATACTGAATAAAAACCACTTAAATGTAATCAATATGAAAAGGACATCGGTTGGCCTTCATCCTTACGTGTGAAAACTCCCATTGGAACAAAATCCTATAAATATAAGTAATATGAGAAAGCCTGATAGAAATTAATCCATGTGTAATGTTCCAGAAAACTATACCATGAAAATCATTATGAAAGTTACAAATATATTATCTTTATCAATGTCTCATTCTTAAAGTGGACTGTAGAACTGTGGATATTTCCTACTTCCAAATAGAACATTGAAGTAATACTCGGCAATACTATATAGGAATAGTAGGTATTTTCTCTTTAAATCAGTTAATAACACTTTTTCCATTTTGGAGCCTCTTTGGTCTATAGGTGAGTTGAAGTACATTTGTAATATGCAAGTATATTTAATTTTTATGTTTCAGTTATTTGTAAGTAAGGGGCTATTGACAAATGATATTTTGGTATTTGTTGGGATTTTCCTATTGGCCTCCTGTGCCAGGTACTGGATATCCATTACACAATGCTTCTTTCTTTCTTAAGAGAAAATCTACTCTTTTTGTTTTGGCCAGAAGACCCTTATTTCATTTTCCTTGCTAATAAAATGTGGCATAAATTTATCACACTACCTTTCAAACACTACCTTTTCTATGAAAAGTTTATCTTAGAGTATAGTCTCCTGAGAATGACAGTTGACCTTGAACAATGCAGAGATTAGGGGCACTGACTTCCCACATAGCTGAAAATCTGAGTATAACTATAGTCCTCCCTCTATATACACAGGTTCTCAAACAGAGATTTGACATTTGTACTGTGTGCGCCAAGTGAATTGCAGCTAATTGAAAAAGGTCAACGAATAAGTGGACCTGCACAGTTGAAGCCCATGTTGTTTAAGGATTAACTATATTTATATCTTTTGCCCTTTGTTCTTTGTCATTTTTTTGGGCTAGGATTTGAATAACAGACGTTGCATTAAGACGGACCTGTTATTGGACAATAAAGTATAGACTTGGTTCTCCTAAATTGTGTTTTGTCACCTGGGTGATGTGACAATTTTTAGAATCTGGGTTTTTTTATTGTTTTGTTTTGGTTTTTTGTTTTTTTGCTTTTTGGTATGTGGGTAGCTCCCTGACTGGGAATCGAACCCAGGCCACAGAGCTGACAGTGCCGAAGCCTTAAGCCACTACACCATCAGGGAACTCCTTTGTTTTGTGTTGTGTTGTGTTGTGTTGTGTTTTGTTTTAGAAGTCACCTGCAGGTTCACTTGTGTGAAATTTGGAATGCAGAAGTACAGGAGGCATTAGTAAGGTTTGGAGCCACCATATAGGGAGGGCGGAAGAGGCACAGGAGCTTTGAGGAACCTGCTTCCAGCCTGTTTTCCTGATTCTTCCCTCTGCCAATCAAGAGAATCCTCAAAACCACAATCAACTGCTTGACTTCCATTTCTCAGAGGTGTAGATTTCTACACATACCTTGGGAAGTTCCACACCAAAGATCCACCATTGTTCAGATTTTCCTGCAATCTTTTATATGTCCACTAGGCAACTAATTTTCACTTTCATGGTTTGGAGTATTCTCTGATGCTTAGACTTCCTCCTTTTCTAGTTATATTCATGTAATGGCTAATTTGTGTAGCAAACACCTTGTTCTGGTAATACTGTTAGTGACCATGTGTTCCTGATTCCACTATGATAGTTGCAATGGTGCAGTCCAAAAGACCCATGTTGGAGTTTGTTTCTCTGCTGTACTGAGCAGTGTCTGCTCTGACCGTCCTTCCATGTGAGACTAAGCACCTTCTTTGTATCAGGCAGATTATGAATGTTTCCCATTGCTCACAGTTGTACATAAGTGTGCAGTACATTTTCAATTATGTGTGTTTGTGATTAAAAACTGCATTTTTGTCTAATAAAATCTGTAGTTCTTAGAAGTATTTCATTAATTTTTTTTTTTATGTGTGTAGTTCCCTGGCTGGGAATCGAACCCAGGCCACAGCATTGATAGCACCAAAGCCTTAGCCACGACACAACCAGGGAACTCCTCATTAACTTTTTATACAATTTGTATATTTGTATTATGATTTTTATTTCCTGACCACATATATTAAAATATCCCATTGTCATTATGGATTTTCAGATCAACTTTGTAATTTTATCAAGTGAATATTAATAGTTGTGTATTTTCACTCAATATTACCACATTTTGCCATATATAATGTGTACTTTTTTGCCCACATTTGTGATATAGTACTAATCTGTATCTATATAACATTTTTTAAATTTATTTTTATTGTTAGACTTACTGGGGTGACATCTGTTAGCAAGGATTACATAGGTTTCAGGCATACAATTCTACAGTGCATTGTCAACTTGTATAATAAGTTCACCACCTAATGTGACTTCTTTTCCCTTCACCATATATTTAGCTTCCCTTTCCTCCTCTCCCACCCTATAATGGTTTTAATTTATTTATGCTTATGAGTTAAAAATGTAACTCTAGAAATTAATAACAATACCCATGTGCAAAATAATACCCTGGAATATGATCATGGATTTTTTACATTAAAAATGTATACATAAAATTTCTTATAGCTTGTGTTTTGTAATATGCAAAATTTCTTGTACCATAATATATTAAAAAAATAAGTGCTAAAATTCCTTCATAATATAAAAACAAGTACCTAAATATAAACAGATGAAAATCTGAATTAGAACAAAAGATTTTTTTCCTGAAAGTTTGGGCCAAAATCATGGGTGTGCATTATACATGGCAAAATACAGGACCTTGTATATACAATTTTTTTTCCTCAGGTAAATTGTATTTTTTTATTCTTTTATACTTATAGTCTTTGCCTTAAAGCTAATTTCTCGGGTATTCCCTGATGGTGTAGTGGCTTAAGGCTTCAGTGCTGGCACTGTCAGCGCTGCAGCCTGGGTTCAATTCCCAGTCAGGGAGCTACCCCCATACCAAAAGCAAAAAAAAAAGCTAATTTCTCATTTGTTTTGTCAGTGCCATTTCACCTAAACCCAATTGGATCACACCAGGAGTTAACAAGAGTGGTATATATTGTAATACTAAGAATGACTGCAAACCCAAAATGACTGTGGATTTGTCATTAAGAGGGTGCTTAAAATGATGTATATGATTTGGGTTTTTGCAGGTGATTTGATTACTATTCAAAGAAGCAAGACATTTCTGAATGTATTGGATGCTGTGAGGTAAACTTCATTCTATTGTTGGCAATCATAACTATGATTTTCTAGAAGGCCAAAATGGTATAGTAGAGCTAAACCTAATTCATAAGAAGCTCCAGTTAGTCATGTTATTAAGAGGAGAGTTTTCATCATTTTTGTTATTTAGACTTGTCTTTCTTACCAATTTTGAAGATAGAGTTACAAAATGTTCTATTTTTGTCTTAATTTATCATGCTTACTGAATAGCTTTGTCTGATGATGGAAGTATTTGACATTTTCCCCTTGACAATAAGAGAATGCAAGGCTAGCTAGCTTCTAGTCCACTGGGACAGCTTTTGTCTTTTCTACTCATTATCTAAATACTGATATATTATTTTCCACACTGTACTGGATGGACATTATTTACCATAAAGTACCTCAGTGAAAATACATAAATTCACTTCTTAGTAAAGTATGTAAAACTTTTAATGTCTCTTTTGTGACTCAATTGAGGCCTATATGTTTAGCTAAATTATGAGCAAACACAAACGTAGCAAGGGAGAAACATTCTTGCTCAGAGACTGTACTCTTGATGCTAACGTGCCTCATCTAACAGACATTGTCATTCAGAACATACCCAGTTTAGCATGAATAAGGTGCTTTCAGACTAGGATATAAAAGCATGAAATAAACAAGTTATTGTAGTCCTGGTGCTTATATTTTTGTGGGGAAAAAGAGATGATTAACAAGTAGTAAAGCTTTGGTTTATAAAATGGAAATAAGAGGTTTGATGGAATGTAAAAAAATAACAGGTATTAGGGAGGCTGGGGTGTGTATATCTTTTCTATAAAGGTAGGAGCCTCAGCAAATGACAGTGCCATTACTGACCACTGGAATTTCCACCATGTATGGCACTATATATTGTTTTAGGAACTGCTTTGGTATGGAGGTAAATAGAGAACAGCAATGTAGAAAGTCCTGCATTCCTGTAATCAACAAGAAAGAGTTCCCATAAAGATAAAGATACAGACATGGTTCATATTGATTCTTTGTAGCTTTTTGTATATAATATGTGATCATTAATTTGGACTTGAGTATTTAGGACTTGACATTTCCCATTGATTTAGGCCACAGGTATTTGTCATGTCTTTTGTGTTTAACATCATTTAAGAGAATTTTAATTCACCTTTAACTATTTTAAAGTTTTGTAGTATTTGGCCTTTTCATTTTGGTCCTATACTTACTGAAATAATACATACCCCATTAAACCCTGGAGCCCCTCCCAATCTGAGAAAAGGTTATGTTTATCTACACCATTCTAGCCTATACTGAATTTATTCTATGAATAGAGTGATATTTATGAAGTCTGCTGTGACTCCCTGGTGGAAACACCAAAAAGAGCTGTGGATGTTTAGAAGACAGGCCCAACACATTCTCTCCCCTTTGCTTCAGTCATCTGTATCTGCTTTTCACAACACTATTAAATTTAAAATTCATATTCAAAATCAAATTTGTGTGAGATATATAATTCAGTCAACATTCATCAGGAGTAATCTTTAATAAAGACACTATATTTATGTTTGACTGTTCATTGTCTTTGATACCCACTTACCCTACCTGGCCCACAACAAACAACCAAGTTAAGAAGATTCACACATGTCCTTTTTATGCCAGTGGATAGGAGAGTCAAACCTTGAAAACCCACAGCCTCAATGCTTTGACACATTAAAGGCCCAACACATTCTCTCCCCTTTGCTTCAGTCATCTGTATCTGCTTACATTTGCCCTACTCCTAAAAACTGCTCTTGAATAATAAACCAGAAGTAGAAGCCACTCAAGCCAATAACCTATAGGAACATGTAAACTGTAATAGATGAATTGCTGAAGACACAGTATAGAGTAGCTTGAGAATGAAAAGGTCTGGAGAACCCAGTCTTAGGGGAACCCCCAACTATTAAATGAATTCTTGCAGGAGCCAAATCAGTTTCTCACCATGAAGGTTGGGTGAGAGGGAGAATCACCTCAAGCTTCATGCAGGAAATGAAGAAACATTTTGATAGACACAATGCATTCTGTTCTCTGTAACTTATCGTTTAAAGAAAACTAATTTGTCAAAGCTTTATCTGATTGGGGAAAGAGAAATTAGGTAACTTCAGGCATCTTCAGCTCTCCTCTTTAACAAAATCTTAAGGAAAAACAAAGGTTAAGAAGCTTTTCTAATTTTCATAGCTAGGGATTCTGTCCCACCAAAACATTACAGGTTTAATTATAACACAATTATAGGTTTAATTAGAACATTTCCTTCCCAAATACCTTACCATGGTATCAACAGGGCACCAGTATAATGGATTAAAATAGAACTGTAAGACACAGACTCTAGTTAAGAATGAGTCTCCAGGGATATGCAGGTATACCAGGGGAGAAAAATACAAGGACAATAGAGGATATTGAAGCCACACACACACACACACACACACACACCCCTATGGCTACAGCAAATAAACTAACTCCTATTTTTTTTTTTTTTGCTTTTTGGTATGCGGGTAGCTCCCTGGCTGGGAATTGAACCCAGGCCGCAGCGCTGACAGTGTCAGTGCTGAAGTCTTAAGCCACTACACCATCAGGGAACTCCCCCTAACTCCTATTAAAGAACACATTAAAGTCTATTTACCTTTCAACCAAAAATTAGAAGACAAGAGAAACATTCTGAAGAGACAAAGCAATCATCAAAACAAGACTTCAGTATGGCAGAGATGTTTGAGTGACCAGGCTATTAATTTAAAATAATTATTAATTTCACACAAAGCAGACTACAGAACAAAAAAGATTTATCAGTGAGAAAGAGGGACATTACATACTGATAAAAGTGACGATTTGTTACTGTCTGGGAAGACTTAATAAAGCTTAATATATATATGCTGAGCAACGATTGTCAAAATAACTGATGCAAAAATGTACAGAACTGTAAGGTGAGATAGACAAATTCACAATTATAACTTAACCCTTCAACAGCACTCTATTAGTAACTGACAGATTGAACAGGAAGAAAATTGGTAAACATATTGCCAAGAGAACAGTACCATCAATTGACTGGTCTTACTTGATATTTCATCCAAAAACAGCAGAATAGACATTCTTCTCAAGATAACATGGAACATTTACCACATAGACCACATTCTGGGACATAAACAAATCTGAAAAATAGTAAAGAATAGAAATGCTACAAAGTGTGCTCTCAGGCCACAATGAATTTAAACTAGAAATCAGTAACAGAATGATACCTGGAAAAAACCCACCATATACTGAAGATTGAACCATGAAGTTTTAAATAACACATACATCAAAGAAGTCTTAAGAAAAATTTTAAAATATTTCAACTAATGAAAATATGTCATCAAAATGTGTGGGATGAAGCAATAGCAGTGCTTAGAACTGATACTATTGAATGCATACATTAGGAAATTAATAATGTAATCTCCCACTTTTGGAACTAGAGAAAGGTAAGTCAGAAGAAACAACATAAATTGAAAACAATAAATCAGTGGAGAAAATCAATGAAACCAAAGCTGATTCTTTGAAAAGATCAATGAAATGATAAACCTCTAACCAGGGTAACCAAGAAAAAAAATAGAAGACAAATTGTTAATATCATAAATGAAAAAGAGGCCTTCACAACTCATGGACATTAAAGGGATAACAAAAGAATATTATGAACAATTCCATGCCCATGAGTTTGGTTACCTGGATTAACTGGACAAATTCTTGAAAGTTACAATCTACCAAAACCCACAAAAAGAAAAACAGGTAAAATATTCAAACTGGAAAAAAAGTAACACTGTCATTATTTGCAGATGATATATAGAGAAAATGTTAAAGTTTCCATACACACACAAAAAAACTTAGAACTAATAAATTCAGTAAAGTTGCTGGATACAAAATCAATATACAAAAATCTGTTGTGTTTTCCTGCAATAATAAATAGACATATTTAAAAAACAATCCCGGGAGAGTGGGGGGGAGCTAAATATAAGGTGATGGAAAGAGAAGTCACATTAGGTGGTGAACTTATTATACATCAAGTTGACAATGCACTGTAGAACTGTATGCCTGAAACCTATGTAATCTTTGCTAACAGATGTCACCCCAATAAGTCTAACAATAAAAATGAAATTTAAAAAAATAAAATAAATAAAATAAAAAAATAAAAAACAATCCCATTTACATTTGCACCAAAAAAATAAAATACCAAGGAGTAAATTTAACCAAAGAAGTAAAAAACCTGTACACTGAAAACTTCGATGAAAGGACTTAAAGAACACAAATAAATGGAAAGATGTCCCATGCTCATAGAGTGGAAGAATTAAGAATTAATATTGTTAAAATGTTCATGCTATCCAAAGCAATCTACAGATTCAGTGCAATCCCCATCAAAATTCCAATGGCATTATTCACAGATAAAGAATAAGTAATTATAAAAATTTTATGGAACCACACAAATGACCTTACAAAACCAAAGCAATCTTAAGAAAGAAGAACGAAGTTGGGGGCATCATGCTTCCTTATTTCAAACTATATTACAAAGCTTTGGTAACTAAAACAGTATGGTACTGGCATAAAAACATATAGATCAATGGAACAAAATAGTGCAGAAATAAACCTGCTTATATGTGGTCAATTTATGACAAAAGAGTCAAGAGTGTACAGTGGGGAAAGGACAGTCTTTTCAATAAACAGTGCTAGGAAAACTACAAGACAAATGCAAAAGAATGAAACTAAACTGATATCTTACACCGTACACAAAAATAAATTCAAAATGGGTTAAAGACTTGAATGTTGGATCTGAAACCATAAAACTTCAAGAAGAAAACAGGTTATCTCCTTGACATCAATCTTGGTGATGAGTTCTTGGATCTGACTCCAAAAGCAAAGGCAACAAAAGAAAAAAGAAACAAGTGTTACCATATCAAATTAAAATGCTTCTGCACAGCAAAGGAACTCATCAACAAAATGAAGAGGCATCCAACAAAATAGGAGAAATTATTTGCAAATCAGATATCTGATAAGGTGTTAATATCCAAAATATATAAAGAACTCAAACTCAATACCAACAAAATAATAACCTCTATCTATATAAACATTTTTCCAAAGAAGACATACAAGAGGCCAACAGATACATGAAAAGATGCTCAACATCACTAATTATCAGTGAAACGTAAATTGAAACCACAATATTACATCGTACCTGTTAGAATGATTATGAAAAAGACAAGAAATAAGTGTTGGTGATGATGTGGAGAAAAGGAACTCTTGTGTGCTGTTGGTAGGAATGTAAGTTTTGTAGCCACTATGGAAAATAGAGCACTGATAGTGTGTGATGTTATATGGAATAGAGATGTGCAAGATATCACCACTGCATACTCCTAATTAAACAAGTATAAGAGGCAGGTTTCTATATGATCATATCTACGATATCTTTGAACATTTTTATGGAACTAATGAGTATAATAAGAATGGGTGGTGATTCCTAATGTGATTCATCAAAGTGGGAGAAGTAAAAGACAAGCTCAGGGGTAGGATTCCCAGATCAATCACTGAATAAATGGCATGGAAGTTTCTAAATCTGCCTTGAAAGAGACCCTTATCTCCTGTTACTGTAGCATTGAAACTGCTGAAAACCAAACCCCAGAAGATTATGCTACAAATGGCTAAACCACAAGACAAATTGAATTCCCAAATTCACAGTATGTCTGTCTTCTGTTAAAGTGACACATTGATGGAGAAGGAATAGGATCCTAAATATTGGAGTGGGGATGTATGAAAAGACTCTGATGAAGCAGAGGTCCTTGAACCTCTACATTCTGATGAGTCTTCTATGCCACAAGCAGACTTCCCACCCACATCTAAGGACATTAACCCTGCATTGCCTGAGGAAACTGTAGTGGCCTCTCCTGAGGCTCTTGCCTTGCAAGACACTGCTAATTCTCCACAGGAACCACCCCTTTGAGGTCTTTTCTTCTAGAACTATAATGACTCAGTTCCCAGCAGGCCCTTAAAGATGAAGGTATAGAGTGTGACTCATGGAGAGGAACACTTACTCCAAAAGAGCTATTTACTTATTCTAATTTATAGAGAAAGGAATCCAGAATCCAGAGTATCTGTGTGGAAATGGATATCAAACATGTAAGATAATGGTGGAAGGAACCTAAAGTTCGTTCAGGCTGAATCCACTAATGAGCCTATTTAGCAGAGATGTGTATTTAGTGTTGCACCTTCTGGAATTCAGTGGAGCTTTACCAGTTTTGTTGGGTAGTTAGGTGAAACATAGATCAAAAGGTAGCTCCAAGTAAATAAGCTTGAAATGTCAAGATTCCCTTGGTTTATTGTAGAGAATGGGATTCAAAGACTTACAGAGAATGGAATTAGATGGTATTTGTCATTTAAAACTTACAGAGAGAACACACCTTTTATCAAAACTGTGAGAAATTAATTTGTGAAGTGAACTCCAGCCCCCTTGATGAGCTCTTTGATCACCATGCTTCCTTAGGCCAAAACTTACACTGGGAAATTCTGACACTGAAGTGGGAAGCCTAAATGCAATGGGATTAGTTAGATCCTAGCAAGGGCCAGGTGGCGGCAAAGGATCACCAAAGACAAGATGGGCATTGTTACTATTATGGACAGAAGAGTCAAAACCACAATCAAAGACATTTGTCTCAGAGAGACCTATGGCATTTTCTGATAATGTTGTTCCTAGAAGTGAAATTACATGGGAAGCTTACTAAATTCTTACTTAATCTATATAAGCAGAAAAGTTCTAGGTCAGTCAACCAAAGCCTAACTTGAATCATCAAAAGAGCAAAAGAGTGGGTCATGATCTGTCAATCAGTTCCCAAACTTGAACCACTGTACAGACTCAAGAATCCTTTGAATGAATAGGAGAATAATTCCCCATGCAGGAGGACCCAGGTACACTGCCATGTATATATATTCTTTATTTTCCACAATTTTCCCCAAAGGACAATATAGCCTTTATCAGGGTGATGGTGCATGGGGAAAAGAAACAGACCTGTTGGGAATTAATTACATTAATTGCAAGAGACACAAAATGTCACTGTGCTTCACTACTCAGGGCTTAAGAAGATCTGGTGATCTATGGAGATTTAGTTCAGATCCGTCTTAGAGGGGGCCAGTGAAAATAACCAGTCAGAGAAAAAAAAGAATGGAAAAGAGTGAAGAAAGCCTACATGATCTATAGGATACCATCAAAAGACTAACTTTGCAAATTCTTAAGAGTTGCAGAAGCAAAAGAGAGGAAGAAGGGGGCAGAAAGTTTATTTAAAGAAATAATAGCTGAGAACTTCCCAAATCTGGGCAGATATTTGGATGTCCCAGTAAATAACATTCACAGATCACCAGACAACATTAAAGAAATCTTCTCCAAGACACTATAATAGGACTGTCAAAAATCAAAGACAAGAAGAGAATCTTAAAAGCAGCAAGAGAAAAACTTGTAACTTACAAAGGAACCCCCATGAGTCTATCAGAGGATTTCTCAGCAGAAATCTTATAGACCAGGAGAGAGTGGGAAGATATATTCAAAGTGCTGACAGAAAAAAAAAAAACAAACTGCCAACCTACAATACATTACCCAGAAAAGTTATCCTTCAGAAATGAAGAAGAGAGAAAGATTTTCCCAAACAAAATCTTGGGGAGTTTATTACTAGAACTGCCTGACAAGAAATGCTAAAATGAGTCTTCAAGCTGAAATGAAAGAACTGTAATTACTAACATGAAAACCTAAGAATATACAAAACACTGGTAAAGGTAAGTATATAGTCAAATTCAGAATACTCTAATACTGTAATATGGTGAAGCGTTAACCACTTAACTGCAGCATAAAGGTTAAAGACAAGAGAATTAAAAATAACTATAGCTATAATAATTTGTTAATGAGTACACAATAAAAAGGTAAATTGTGACATCAAAAACATAAAAGAGGGAGAGTAAAAGGGTAGAGTTTATGTATGTGATTGAAGTTACTGTATTTTGCCAATATAAAGTATATAATGCACACCCATGTTTTGTGCCTAAACTTTCAGGAAAAAAAAATTTTTAATTTTTTAATTCAAATTTTTATTTGTTGATATTTAGGGACTTCTTTTTTGCATTATACTATACTTGATCTTAGGCAAAAGGCCAAGAAGCAATGTTTTTTGGATTATAAAGGAATTTTAGCATTTTTTTCACATTATGATACAAGAAATTTTATTTAACAAATAATTATAAAACACAAGAACAGATACAAGGTATAAGAAATTTTATGTATAAAATTTTATTAAATGATTATTGTATTCCAGGGTATTATTATACATTTAGATACCGTTATTGATTTCTACAGTTATACTTGTAACAAATATGCATAAATAAAAGAATTTTAAAAATTTATATAGATACAGAATTAGTACTACCCATGTATAATGCACATCTTTATTCTTCCCTCACAAATTTAGGCCTCTCCCCCAAAAAAGTGTGCATGATACACAGCAAAATATGGTAAGTTGTTAAGAGCATCTATAGGATGTTTCATGTAAGTTTCATGGTAACCACAAATCAAAAACCTACAAAAGATAAAGAGAAGAGAATCAAAGCCTACTCCTATAAAAAATCAATCCACAAAGGAAAACAGCAAGAGATGAAGAAAATAACAAGGCCAGTACAACACAGACAGAAAAAAATTTAATAAAATGTCACTAGTAAAGTCCTTATCTATCAATGATTACTATAAATATAAATGGATTGAATTCTCTAATCAAAAGACATAGAGTGGATTGATTGATTAAAAAGAAAGAAAAAAAACAAGACCCAATTACTATAGGCTGTGTACAAGAGACTAATTTCAGTTTTAAGAACTCAACAAAGGCTCAAAGTGAAAGGATGGAAAAAGATAGTCCATGCAAGTGGAAACCAAAAGAGAACAGGGGTAGGTACACTTGTATCAGACAAAATAGACAACGCTGAAAACAGTAACAAGAGGCAAGGTTATTATATAATGAAAAAGGAGTCAATTCATCAAGAAAATAAAATAATCATAAATATATAGACACCCAACATCAGAGCACTAATTATATTAATCATAGTGACAGATCTTAAAGGGGAAATAGACAATGCAGTAACAGTAGAAAACTTTAATACCCACTTTCAATAATGAATAGATCATTCAGACAAAAAAAAACAACAAGGAAAAGTTGGGACTTGAACCATACTTTGGGCCAAATGGACCTGTTACCAAACTCAAGGAGTTGGTGACTTGGGGTATTTGCATTCAAGAACAAAACATAGTTGTCATTAGGGGGTTTTATTTACTTGCAGCAAGTAAAAAAACAGAGGATTCACATCCAAAGCTCTGTTTGAAGGGAGGCTTAGCCATTGTTTATACACTATTAGGTTAATTACACATTGGTTTCTTCTTTACAGTGGCTACACTTATCAGGTTGGTGGTTCCTGTCAAACTCATCTTGTTTACAACTGCATCGCCAATTACTTGCTACATTTTAATATTTAGCAGGAATAGCATTTAGTAAGAACCACCCAGACCTTGAAACCCTTGTCCTATCTAACAGACCTAAGAGACATATACAGAATATTCCATCTAACAGCAGCAGAATATACATTCTTAAGTGCACATGAAACATTCTTCAGGGTAGATCATATAATAGGTCACAAAATAATTCTTAGCAAATTTAAGAAGACTGAAATCATATCAGGTATTTTTTTTTCTGACCACAATGGTATGACACTAAAACAACAGGAGGAAAGCTTGAAATTTCAAAAAAAAAAATTGTGCATATTAAGCAACCTGAACAACAAATGGGTCAAAAAATAAAAATATATCTTTAAACAAACAAAATGGGAAACACAACATAAGAAAACTTATGGGATGCTGCAAAAGCAGTTTAAAAGGCAAGTTTAGGGGGTTCCCCGGTGGTATAGTGGCTAGATTTCAGCGCTCTCAATGCTGCGGCCTGGGTTCAATTCCCAGCCAGCAACTACCCCCCCGCAAAAAAAGGGCAAGTTTATGGTGATAAATACCTACATTAAGAAAAAAGAAAGAATTCAGATAAACATTCTAACTTTATATCTCAAGGAACTAGAAAAATAAGAACAAACTAAGCCCAAAGTTAGAAAGAAGGAAATAAAGATCAAAGAAGAAATAAATAGAGACCAGAAAAGTAGAAAAGATCAATGAAATAGCTAGCTTATTAAAAAGGTAAACAAAATTGACAAACTTTTAGTAAAGCTAAGAAAAAAAAAAGAAACGGCACAAATAAATCAGAAATGAAAAAGGAAACATTATAACTGATAACCACTGTAATACAAAAGATCATATGAGACTATTAGGAACAATTATATACCTAAAAATTAGATAGCCTAGAAGAAATGGATAAATTCCTAGAAACATACAACCTACTAAGACTGCATCATGAAGAAATAGAAAAATCTGAACAAACCAGTAAGGAGATTAAATCAGTAATCAAAAACCTCCCAAAAAGAAAAACCCAGGACCAGATGGCTTCACTATTGAACTCTACCAAATACTTAAGGAAGAATTAACACGAATCCTTCTCAAACTCTTATGAAAAGCTTAAGAAGAAGGAATACTCCCAAACTCATTTTATAAGGCAGCATTACCCTGATAACAAAGCCAGATAAGGACACTACAAGAAAAGAAAACTACAGACAAATATTCCTAAAGAATATACATACAAAAATTCTCAACATAATGTTAGCAAACTGAATTCAAAACATTAAAAGGATCATACACTATGATTAAGTGAGATTTATCCCTGAGATGCAAAGATGGTCAACATATGCAAGTCAGTAAATGATACACCACATTAATAGAATGAAAAATAAAAAATTATACAATCATCGCAATAGATACAGAAAAGCATTTGAAAAAAATACATCCTTTCATGATAAAACACTCAACAAATTGGGTATAGAAGGAATGGACCTTAACATAAAAAGGTCATATATGACAGGCTCATATTCAACAGCAATAGGTTGAAAGCTTTTCCTCTAAAATCAAGAACAAAGACAACAGTACCCACTCCCACATCTCCTGTCCAGTACTATTCACCATAGTACTGGAAGTCTTGGCCAAAGAAATCAAGCAAGGAAAAAAAAAAAAGGAGGGCATCCAAATCAGAATGGAAGAAGGATCTTATATACAGAAAATCCTAAGGATTCCACCAAAAAACTGTTAGGACTAATCAATAAATTCAGCAAAGTTGCAGGATACAAAATCAACATACAGAAATCAGTTTTGTTTCTATACATTAACAATAAACGCTCTAAAAAAGAAAGAAAGCAACGCCATCCACAATGGCATTCAGAAGTCCCCAAATAGACATTTCTCTAAAGAGGACATACAAAACCAACAGACATACAAGTATGCAAAAGTAATGCATTTAAAGAAATATATCATCTTAATGTTAATACCTGAAAGGAAAACAGTGGAAAACTTATGGGCAAATATACAGTGTTAATTAGAAAAAGAACAACAGGATAAAACTCAAGTGTGCAGAAGGAAGGAAATAAAAAAAAATCAATGAAATTGATAACAAAGATGCAATAAGCAAAGATAGCAAAGTCAAAAGTTAGTCCCTAGAAAAGACAAACAAAATAGACAAACCTCTGATGAATTCATCAAGGAAAAACTAGAAACCACAAATAAATAATACCATAAATGAAAAGAGAACAATGTTGATTAAAATTATAAAAGTATAACAAATATCAATAAATCAGAAAACCTTGGATAAAGTGAAAAAATTCATGACATATAAAATATATTTTATGAAACAGAGTTAAATATAAAAGAAAGCTTGAATAATTCAAAAATATTAAAGAAATCAATAACTAAATACCACCCCCAAATAAAACTTCATACCCTTAACTATCAGCCCCTATTACTCCTACCCGCACTCCGACCCAACAGCCCTAGGCACCACTAATGGACTTTCTGTCCCAATAAATGTGCCTATTCTGGATATTCTGTATAAATGAAATCCTACAATATGTGGTCCTTTGTGACTGGCTTCTTTCACTTAGCATATTTTCAAGGTTCATCTGTGTTGTAGAATGTATCAGTACTTCATTTCTTTTTATTGCTGAATATTTTATTGTATTGATACACTATGTAGCATTCTTGAAATGGTAAAACCAAGATGAGTGGTTCCCAGGTGTTGGAGGTGAATGTGGCTATAAAATGGTAGCATGAGGGATCTTTGTAATGGAACTGTTGTATATCTTGATGGTGGTAGTAGTCCCACAAATCTACTCATGTGATAAAACCACACAGAACTAAACACATATGTGCATGTAAATCCAGTGAAATCTGAAGGTGAGTGATTCTATCAATTTCCTGGTTGGAATAAAGTTCTCAAGTAATGCAAGATGTTACCATTGGGAGAAAATGGGTAAAGGGTAAATTGGATGTCTCTGTATTATTTCCTACAACTGCATGTGAATCTACAATAATATCAAAATTAAAAGTTTTTAAAAAGTGTTACAAAAGTTTGACCTACACTCAAGGAGAAGGGAATTAGGCCAAGATGTTATGGGATGAATATTTGTATCCCCCAAATTAATATGTTGAAGCCCTAACCATCTCCCAATGTGATGGTATTACAGATGAGGGCTTTGGGAGGAAATCAGGGTTAGATGAAGTCTGAGGGTGGGATAAGAAGAGACACCAGAGATTTCTCTCGATCTCTCTCTCACCCCCGCCGTGTGAGACAGTGGCCAGCAAGAAGAAAGCCATCTGCAAGCCAGGAAGAGAGCCCCCACCAGGAGTTGAACTGGCTGGCACCTTGATCTTGGACTTCCATCTTCCAGAATGTGAGAAATAAATGTCTCTTATTCAAGCCACCCAGTCTATGGTATTCTGTTATAGCAGTCTGAGCTAAGACAGAGGAACAGCAAAGAAGCTAAATCCATCACACCAGAAATGTGTCATAGAAGGGACAGTGTTGGGGTTAAGCCTGAGCTTTGCAGTTGAAAGAAAACTGAATTCACATGCAGGCTGGTGACCTTGGACAATCCCTTGAGTTCTCCGAACATCAATATGCCTGTCTATAAAATGGGAGTGATAAGGCTGTTATGAAGCCACCTTTAACATTCATGAAACATGGATTGGCATCATGTAGCCCTCAATAAGTAGGGGTAGGTGTTGTTGTTGTTATTGCTCACGTAGTTGTTCATGCAATGGTACAGTGGGGCAGGAAGGACCGGGGGGTCTTCCATGACTTCAGGTAGCAAGGTAATAGGCTTGAACTTCCTTTGCAGAGCACTGGGGAGCCATGGGAGATGTATGAGCAGTGGAGAGACAGGCTGGGACAGGCACCCATTGCCCAGGTGATGGGTGTTTGGCCGTGGGTGGTGGACATGGAGATAGAGTGAGAGGTCTTCAGGATGAATACTAGGTGTGCGGCTCAAATGGTAACCCCATGACCCAGATTGGGAGGAGCAGTTTAGGGGCGTCGGGGGTATATCAGGAGTTCAGTTTTGATCTTGCTTTGTACATGCATTTCCTTCTGCCTAGAATGGCTTTTTCTTTTTTTTTGTAGTATGTGGGTAGTTCCTTGGCTGGGAATCAAACCCAGGCCGCAGCGTTGACAGCGCCAGCGCTGAAGCCTTAAGCCACTACACCACCAGGGGACTTCCTAGAATGGCTTTTCTTATTTTGCCTCCCTGAAAAACTCCTACTGGTCCTTGACACTGCCCAAAGACAATGACTCTGAAACTCTAGAGACAACATAATTTGCAATTTCCCAAGAAGCCTACTGCTCATCCGGTTATCCTGCAAACATCTAATTGTCTGCGACTCTCATCCATGTCCCACTCGGGGACTTTCTCTGGGGCATCCTTGACTGATTCCCACCCTCCACTGGCCACACAAGGGAGCTCTTGAGAGCCTTTGCTCACAAAAAAGGCAACACAGTCTTTGTGGGATGTTACTGCAGTTCAAGCTGCGGCCACGCGAGGGCAGCAATGGACAGGTCAAGGGTCAAAAAGGCACCTGGGACTTCTGGTCCCTGCTGGGCGTCCCCAGAGTATTTCAGGCCAAGACCTCTGCTCCTTTTCTTTTTAAAATGATTAGAGGGGAAAGCCCCACAAGCTAGTTTCCCCCACCTGCTCCACCCACCCAACACAACAGTGGTGGTGCCTGGCAACACAACAGCAAATGGAAATTACACAAAATATAAATTAGATCAGCCCCTCACTGTGCTGAATTCTCCATTGCACCTAACTCACAGGGGAGAAAAGCCTCCTTCCCCCGCAGCGGCCAAAACCCCAGGGGATCTACCCAATACACCCCTTCTTCACTTCCCAGCCTTCATCTCCTCCCACTTTTCCACTCGCTCCCCCTGCTCCAGCCCCACTAGCCTTTTGGTTCCTCAAAGAAACTCATGACAGTGTATGGATTTGGGGGCAGCTCTGGTGCCTAAAATAATCCATCCTTGTAGTTACTTTGTAATAGCCCGTTTAAATTATACCTTGAGAAACACAGTTTCACTTCAGCTTTTAGTTCCAATTCCAGCTATTACTTTTACACCTGGCAAAGTGAACCATCATTTTCCCAGAGGCCACTGGAGTCACATTTGGGTCCATTCGGAAATGCGGTGGAGCTGGATTCGCTTAAACATTGTAGATGGCACTTATTAAAGTGATATATTTTATTCTTTAACGATGTTAAATGCCTCCACCCAGCAAACCCTTCTGAGGTTCTTAGCAGTTATAAATTTAAAAATTAAACATAAATAAGAGGAAATGTGTTCTTTTAAACATTCCGGGACCGCTTCTAAACTCAGCCAAATAATTGTATAGTTTTCAACTTAAAGTTACCAGCCTGAAAGCCATTAATCTTCTCTGGAAGGAGACACAAAAATCTGGTAAGCTTGTTCCCTCCAAAGTGCTGGTGGGGGTAGTTGGGGGACAAAACGGGAGGGAGGTTTCTCACTGTAAAATGCTTGGATTTTTTAATTGAATTAGAAGGCAGGCAGGGTAGGAGTTTCAACTTTGTCTCCACTATTTTCTTTCATTAAAAGGAAAATGTGTATCTGAAGCAATTATAATAGAACCAAACATTAACATTAGTTTCATGTGGTGATACAGGGTTGTTTTAGGGACAATCTTCTCTGCTTTCTGTTTGTTTGTTTGTTAATTTAGGTAGAATACAGATACCATTAAATTTCCCATCTTTCCCATGCTTAAGTAGCCACTTCAGTAGTATGAAGTACACTCACATTGTAATGCAACCATCACCACCATCCATTTCCGTAACTTTTTCATCTCCTCAAGCTGAAACTCTGTCCCCACTAAACACTAAGTCCCATGTCCTTCCCCCAGCCCCTGGCACCCACCCTTCTTCTTTTGGTCTTCACGCAGCTGACTCTTCTAGGGACCTTGTGTAAGTGGAATCACACAGACCTTTAGTGACTGGCTTATTATTTCACTTAACATAATGTCCTCAGGGTTCGTCCATGTTGTAGCATGTGTCAGAATGTCACTGTAGGCAGTAAGAATATGGCCATGAGGGAGGGGGAAGAAAAGAAAGGAGGAGGCAAGGTCAGCAGTTAAGGGAAAAGCCCACTACGATCCAGCCAGAACTAGATTTCAGTGAGGATCCAGGACACCATTTTTCCACTTGCAGTAAACTTTAGCTTATCATAATGAATTGTAATTATTAGCATGGCAGCCAAGAAAAATCTCCACCCCCACCCCCCAATAGACTGCCACGACAGTTCCAAGAGAGCCAAATAAGGACAAAAGGACCCACTCCCATCAGGAAGGAGTGGTCAGTAAGGACCCGCCTAGGAACCTACAGTACAACCCTTAAGTCCTGAATATTGATTTCACCCTTTCATTTTTAAGTGTAATAAGTTCCCGAACCCCACTTGTGTTGGGGCAGCTGCTCTTCTCTGAGCCTGCCCATTCTCGCTATCTTGAGAGTGTACTGCCCGTCTCTAATGAATCTGCTTGCTTGGCTTATTTGGTGTGTCCTTGAATTCTTTTCTGAGATGAAGCCCAAGAACCCATTTCTGGCAGCAAGAATCTTGTCTGTGTTTTTCAAGTTAAATTTAAATTAAAAACACAAAAGCATGTGCACATGATAGAAATAAATGAGACCTTCTGCAGAGCCAATAAAGAACGGCGGATACCTGTGCAGTCTTAGCTTTCTCTCTCCGGTCATGTCCAAGGTGCTGGATGGGTCTTCTCCCTCCCTCCTCCCACAGGTAAGTGGAGCCTTCAACGGCAGGTTTTCCGTGGCAGTGGATCAGAATTTAGCTTACAGCCTCCTTTTCCCTTCACCTGTCTCCTCACACCAGTGTAGATCCCACCTAAGTTCCTCTGTTGGCCATCTTTGAAATTTTTCAACAACATACTTTCCCCTTTGCTACTACTTCCACCAACTGTAACTCTTGTGACTATTCCAGCTGGGTAATATGAAAAGTGTTTTTAAGGCATTTCCTAAGTGCCAGGCACTCCTCGGTACTTCTACATAGATTAACTAGGTTAGTACTCACAACTATCCCATCAGATCTCAAATGCAGCAGCACCCCGGTACTCGTCGTTCATTGGCTCCGGGAAGTGTGACGAGTACCAAAGACAAGTACCAAACACATTTTTCCCATAAGGAATAATGTACATAAATGTAATGCATTCCCAAACCAAAACTGCACAAAATGACCGCAGAAGCTAAGATAAGACCCAAGGAGATGTGCACAGGGCACGAGCTCCTGCGTGACTAACGTGTGACCCCCTTGTTTGGGCTGGAAAGAGTAGCGAGTCATGAGGTGATCGACACCAATGAGCTCTAGCTTGCACATGAAGTGCCAAACAAACGACGTGTACAGGGACAAAATTTTCATATCAAAATATGTTGAGTACCAAATTCGACGAGTTTCAAAGCAGTCGAGTACCAAGATATGACTGTGGATACCCTTACTGTTTCCATTTTAGAGATGGGAAGTCGAGGCCCAGAAAGGTTAAGCCATTTGCTCCATGTCACAGAGCTTTGCACAGAGCAGAGCCTGAGCTGCCTCTGGTAACTTTTATTTTTCATTTTGAATCTCACTAGGAATGAATAAATTATTTCCTTAATGGCTATAACTGAGGTTTATTAGAACTCAGCCAGGGTTCGCTGAAGAGTTGTACATGTCAATGTACGTAAATTTTACATCAAAGAACTGTAAACAAATATTAAACTCTAGTTAATGGTATGAGCACTGAAGTGTTGAAAGTGTACAGAGGCCTGTGGGTAAAAAGTAAGATAGATGAATGGGTAGATACTAAAGCAAATATAGTCAAAAGTTAATTGAAGTATCTAGGAGTGAGTATGTGGGTGTTGACTGTACAATTCTTTTAACTTTGCTGTATGTTTGAAATATTTCAGAATAAAATGTTGGGATATCTGTCCTTAGCTTCCCACAGGAAATCTGTCTTCTCTCACCTGGACAGGCAAGTGGTCCCTCAAATTCAATGCACCCATACTGGCGGGTTTATCTACTTGCCCCAAAAGTGGTTCATCTTCTTGAGTGTCCTCTTGGAGTGGGCCAGAAAGCTAGGAATGTCCAGATTCCTCTCTGTCACCATTGGGTCCTAAGCTTTATCTTAGGGTGACCAATTGTCCTCCCAGTTTACCTAAAATGAAGAGGGTTCATGGGATGTGGAATTTTGTGTGCTAAAATCAGGAAAGGCCCCAGGGAAACTGGGATTAGTTCATCCCCTAAACATCATTCTGCCTCTTAAACATGTTCAGTTTATCCGAATTGCCTCTGCCCTAGTCTACAATAATAATGTACATAATAGTGATGGTAATAATAATAATAAGTGATGGCAGCTGGCTTATAGCAAGTGATTGCTATGGGCACACTCCATCTGTGGCAGGTCTTTTGATCCACACAACACCCTGTATTGAACAACTGTAACATCATCCATGTTAAAGATGAAGAAATATGGCATAGAGAGGTCAAGTCCCTAGCCAACAGTCAACAGCTCAATAATAGCTGAGGAGCTGGAATTCAAAGTCAGGCTCGACCACCTTTGAACAGCCATCTAGAGTGACGACGACTCGAGGTCACCTGAACTGCTGGCTTGCCTCACCTCAACAATCACCCATGTTTTCATCGGAATGATTATTTCAGTAAATATTGTTTTCCTGATTACAAAAATATTACCAGCTTATAATCTATAAAGATGAATTCAAAAAAGAAATCAATAGAAAGTAATAATTTTCTATAGCAATCCTCCCCAGAGTATACCACCATTTCTTCTTGGTGTTTAGCAACTGAGCACTGAAAGTTTTATATCAAGATATAGTGTGACTGACTGGTAAGATAGTAGAGAGATGATAGATAGAGTGATAGAGTGATAGAGAAAGATATAGGTAGATAGAGATAGAGAAATACAGAGATAGATAAAAGATACAGATAAGGATAGAGAGGTAGAGATAGAGATAGATAGAGACAGATAAATGGATAGATGTACAAATAGATAAAGATACACAGATGATAGAGATTGGCTTTGACTTGCTTTTTTCCACACTGATCTTGTAAAAACACAGCTTGGACCAGTTCTTCAAACCTGCCTCTTTCCAGATCAGGTCCCCACTCCATAGCTCCAGGCCATTGTTTTTATGGCCTCGTTAGCCTCTGTTCCCCACCTCCTGATACTGCCCCGGCCTTCCCCTTGGGCTCTCCTCGCACATGCACCAGTCTGGTGCCAATCTGCCTTCACTGACTGTGCTTGTCAGCAGTAATGTTAGCCCCATGCCCCCGTGTGCCCCCATTGGGTGTACACTGGTTGTCGACTCAGACCAGTTTTCATGGGAACCTTGGTGGGGAGGGTGGGGGAGGGTGCTTGACAACAGCAAGGACTGGGGAGTGGGTGACGGGCAGGGGTGCTAATTCTGTAAGGTTGTCAGGGTAGTATGAGAAGGTGGCATTTAAGTCAAGTATTCTATGACAGTAAGATGGGGTCCAGTGGGGGGACAGCAAGTGCAAAGGCCCTGAGGTAAGAATAAGCTGTCCTTAGTGTGACTTGAACACTGTGACCTCAATGTGAGAGAGATACAGAATCTAATCAGGGGTGATTGAAACATCTCCAAGGTTTGTGTCTGGGTCAGATTATCAACATCACCAACAACATTAGAACTGAAGCCAGCTGTAAAGGAGTTGGTGGAATCCATTCAAGGGATATAGCTGGGCGGGGGTGGGGTGGGGTGGGGTAGGGAGTCTGCACATTTCAGACCAGAGGGAAGAGGGGTCCTGAAAGGGCATGCATTCACTTCATCATCCCCCAAATAATTCCTGAGCAACCACCTTTCTGTGTTCTGGATTCTAGATGCCACAGAAACACAGCAGGAAACAAGATCCAGAAAGTTCTTGGCCCCTTGGAACTCACTCTGGTGGGGAGACAGTCCACAAACAAAATAAACAGGCCTGTGGCTTGCCCAGCCTGATAAGGGCAACAGAGAAAAACGGCAGAAGGAGACGGAGTTAGAATGGGGTGGAAGAGTACATCTGAGATAAGTGAAGAAAACTCAAATACAATGGGAAGGGAGACACAGGGTGCAGGTGGGGGTAATCTGGAGAAGAAGATCCATCTAGGCAGGAGGCACAGCAAGTGCCAAGGCCCTGAGGTAGAGCCTGGTCCTGTTCCTGTCAGGGTAAGAAGGCCAGAGGAGTGGTAAGAGCAAGAAGAGAGGGAAGTGGGGGCAGAACATCCGGTCACCAAAGAGGAACTCAACCAAGGGATTGACGTGGCTGTTGGGGACAAGGCAGGACTGGAGGGGGAAGGAGTCTCTGAGCCAAATCCTGATCCAGAAAATCACAGAAAATCAGCAGGACAGGACAGGCAAATGGAGGGAGAACAGCCTATTCAGAACCTCAGAGGTGAGCAAAGAGAGAAAGCCAAGAATCCACAAGTTTCATGGCACATTCTGCATAAATCCTGATTTATCTCAGTCATGTGCACATGCTTCTGTAATTTTTAATTTAAAAAATATAGAAAATGTTAGCACTTTAAACCCTTATAAAATGGTATTGCTACTATCCCAGTTTTCTGAAGACCATAGAAAAATGAACAGAAAAAAAAAAAATTAATGGATAGTGACTCTCCAGGCAGGGGTATTACTGGTGAGTGTAATCATTTTCTTTGTGCTTTTCAGTATTTTCCAACTTTTCTATGGAGACCACATATTACAATAAGATTAATTTGGGGGAGTTCCCTGGTGGTGTAGTGGCTTAAGGCTTCAGCAGTGGCGCTGCCAACACTGCGGCCTGGGTTCGATTCCCAGTCAGGGAGCTACCCACATACCAAAAAGCAAAAAAAAAAAAAAAAAAAAAAAAGATTAATTTTGTGTGATTAAGAAAAGAAAAACAATACAGAAAGCACAGAAGATTATCTCTAAAACACCCCTGAATCCATCACACGAAGAAGCAAATGTTAACATTTGGTCCTAATCACCTCTGATAATGTCTTTTTTGTGAAAGAAAATAGTAGGGATAAAGTTGAAGCCCCTTTCGGGACACTCCCCAACCCCCACCCCGTTGTCCTCACGCCCCAGGTCCATTTTCCCTCCCTGTCTCCCCAGAAAACAAGCACTGCCCCGGATCTGAAGCGAGGTCTCTGTTTCCTGTGTTTACATTTGACTACAGGTATGTTAAGAGGAAGTGTGCATTTGTTCTGCTGGCAAAATGACAGGGCTTTTTAAGCAAAACTCCAGGCAGTACATAAATTATAAAATGGAAAGAGAACGCCGTACCCCACCCCCAAAGAAAGAAGCTAACCAACAGCTAGGATGTAAATTTCCCCAGCCTGTCAGCCCCAGCAGGACAGATTTTCCTGTCTGTCCTATTTACTGCTGTGACTGCCACTATTGGGTATACAGTGAGTGCTCAATCCATATTGAATACATTTTTCAGTTTCTTGGATCATGCCCATTTTCAAAGTAAACTACTTTAATTGGAAATTATTTTTAGATTCACAAAAATGTTGCAAAAAACAGTGCAAAGAGCTCCGATATAGTCCTCACTGTCTACCCTACAGCTAACATCTTCTAGAACCATGATCCACCTGCAACTACTAAGAAATTATGTGTTTTAGTTGTGTTGCAACTCAGAATACTCCAGTTTGGGGTGTCACCAGTTTTTGCACCAATACCCCTTTTCTGGTCCAGGATCCCACATTTCTGTGTCCTCCTGCCCACTGGGGCTCATTCAGTCTGTCACAGCTCCTCAAACCTTTTTCTTTTTAAGGACTGGGACATTTTTGTAGAATGCTCGTCAGGTCTTCTGTAGAATGGCCCTCAATTTGCATGTCATTATCTGGTGCTGTCCTCATCATTAGCCCAGGGTTACAGGTTACTGGAAGAAACCCAAAGAGGTGAGGTGCCCTTCTCAGTACATTAGGTAAGGGGCCACATGATATGGAGGAGACTTACCACTCTGATGTTAGTCTGGACCATCTGGTTAAGGTGGTGTCTGCCAGGTGTCTCCACTGTAAAGGTCCCATCCTTTGGTTTTCCATACTTTGTTCATTGGATGAACATCAGTAACTCCTTCGAGCCCCGTCCACACGCAAAATGAGGCAGAAAAGATTGCGTTGCAGTTCCTGGAGGGGCCTTTCAACTTAACACGATTGGAATTCTAGGAAGATTGGACTCTTTTGCCCTTACACCCATTTTAAAGACCAGGAAACTGAGGTTGAAGACAACAGACTTCCCCACTACATGGTGGCCCGGCCCAGGGCGAGGCCCCACCCGGGGCTGGATCGGGGCTGTGGTGCCCCAAGTGTGAAGGCAGGTGGCGACTTCGGCCTCTGTGAGGGAGAGAGGAAACCGGCCCCGGAGGCCCCGGCCGGGCCCCAGTCGTCGTGTCTGGGCCGCCCTCTGAGGGGTATTACCCCATTTTACAGATGCGCTGCCTGCGCCCCGGAGGCGTGGCGGCTCTGGGTGGACGAGCAGGATTCCAGAGCGCGGCCAGCCGGGCCAGGTGCGGAGCGCTGAGCCCCGGAGGTCACCTGGGCCGGCCCCAAGCCCGCTGCACCTGAAAGCTGGGGCAGCCCCCGACTGACAGCACCCCGCACTTCAGCAGCTGCTCCCGAGGCGCCTGGCCATGACCTTAACGCCGGGCCCCGTCGGCCGCAGGTGAGACGGCTCCACGGGTGTAGACGCAGGCGGGCCGCGTCCCGGGGGAGGGGTCTCCGCCTGTCCTCGTGACCTACTTCCTGTTTGCCTGGGCTGCGGGGATGAGAGGGACGACCAGGTTGTGCTGGAAGACTCAGACGCTGAATGAGGGGCCCCCATCCACCCTGGCAAGGGACTGTAGGGACCTGGGCGTGAGTGTGCAGGGGCCGAATCAGGTGGGAGGAGGGAAGCAGGGAGGTGAGGGGCACATCAGACAGGCCACAGGTGCAGGGACCCCACTGCACCTGTCCACCTGTCCTCAATGAGCTGGGGTCACTTAGAGCCTGCAGGCAGCTGCTAAGGGTGTGAGGGTCAAAAGTTTGTGGTCACATGGGGTGTCATCAGCTGCCTTCTGCCTGGGTTCCTCCTGCTTGAATGGGGGCGGGGAGGAGAGGAAGGTGTGGGCAGGACTTCCTGGAAAAGGGAGACCCTGCTGTTTGGGGGAGGGGGTGACCCTGGGACACCTACTCAGATGTTATCAAACATACCACACATATTGTACACACAACTCACATTGGAGACACAATGCAGACACACACCACCACCCAGACACAGAACAGGGACACACAAGTCATCATCTCACTCAGCTGCAGTTGAGAGTTAGGCGTACATCACAGACACGATATGCGCCTTGCCAGCTCAGTGTACACAAGACTCCCCACCACCCAGCAGACATGTGACCCAGGCAGGCACGCTTGGCTACACAAAGAAAGCAGCTCAGCACACCCAGACACACAGGCAGACAAACATGTCCTCAGAAAACACGGGCACATAGATGGGTCTCTGGCTGGGACAAACACAGCATGAGCAGATAACAAGAGCACATCGGACCCACAACACATACAAGCTCATCCAGGCAGACAGAGGCTATGGGGGTAGGTGGGGCAGCAATCGTGTGCCAGACCCCCACCCCAATCCATTGTCCAGCCCTGAGGAACTCCCAAGGCTCACATGACCCAAGGGGAGGGCTTCTTAAACGATCCTCGGAGAAACTGCATCATCCTCACGAATGATCCACTTCCACCCCAGAGAATAAAGGCTCAGTGACCTTTGCCAGTTCTGTCCTGGAGCTCACCGGCCTCTTGGAGGGCCCAGCTGACCGGCTTGTGCAGCTGTCAGGGTGAGTGCTGGGCCTGGGATGAGGGAGGGCAGAATGGGCCTGCATGGCCACTCTTCCAGGCCCCTGGCTGGACCCTGCCTTCCCACTCACCCCCAGTCCTAGGAAGTAGGGCACTCCTGAGGGTTTCCACCTGGGCCAGAGCAGGGCCAGTGGGAGTCTCAAGAGCCTGCTGCCCACACCTCAGGCCTAGTCTCCCAGATGCTTGTCTCTCCCCTCCCAGATGGACACAAGGACGGTGCTGCTCATCCTGCAAGCCTTGCTGGTGCTTCCCCTGGCTGACAGTACTGCCCCCATCCTGCGCTTTGTGGCCGTGGGTGACTGGGGAGGAGTCCCCAATGCCCCTTTCTACACAGCCCGGGAAACGGCCAATGCCAAGGAGATTGCCAGGACCACAAAGATCCTGGGCACAGACTTCATCCTGTCACTGGGGGACAATTTCTACTTCACTGGCGTACAGGATGCCAATGACAAGAGGTTCCAGGTGTGTGCCACTGGAGTGGGTGGGGCAGGACATGTGGAGAAGCGATTGAACCTTTTAACTCTGAAAACGGCAGAGGCAGCTGACACTTGGGGCACCTAGAGCACTCAGTGTCTGTCTGGTCCCCAGCTCCTGACTTGGTGGGAGCATCCAGGTAGCTGCTTGACCCTGGGGTGGGGGATGCCCTTTCTGTCCCCTGTAGGAGACCTTTGAGGATGTGTTCTCTGCCCCCTCCCTCCGTAACGTGCCCTGGTATGTGCTAGCTGGCAACCACGACCATCTGGGCAACATCTCAGCACAGATCGCCTACTCCAGGATCTCTAAGCGCTGGTGAGGCTGCCCTCCACCCATCCCCCAAGCTTGCTCAGGTGGACGGAGGGGCCCATTGGCCTGAGCTGACACTGGGGCCCCTCCACCCAACATGTGCGTTCACCATCTCTGTCCCTCCACAGGAACTTCCCCAGTCCTTACTACCGACTGCACTTCAAGATTCCACGGTCCAATGTGACTGTGGCCATCTTCATGTTGGACACAGTGACACTGTGTGGCAACTCGGACGATTTCCTCGGCCAACAGCCGCAGAGGCCCCGTGACCCAGAGATGGCTCGTACGCAGCTATCCTGGCTCAAGAAGCAGCTGGCAGCAGCCAAGGAGGACTATGTGCTGGTGGCCGGCCACTACCCCGTGTGGTCCATTGCTGAGCACGGGCCCACCCACTGCTTGGTTCATAAACTGCTGCCGGTGTTGGCCACTTACAAGGTCACTGCCTACCTCTGTGGCCACGACCACAACCTGCAGGTGAGGCCAGTGGGGGGTGAGGAGCTAGGTAAGGGGTCCCCACCCCAGTCGATGTGCCACATAGCACACTGGGATCCTACTGCTGTTTGAGGGTCTCCCAAATGCCACTTCCCCTCTAACTCTATGTTCTGTAACCAAGAAAACAACCCAAAGTTTCCTAAAAGCCATCATAATAGCTACCAGTTGCCAATAACTTACTCAGTGCAGACTTGTGAAGTTAGATCAATATGCTCCTACAGATAGGGAAACTGAGGCCTAGAAGGGGTTTTTGTTCCTTCCCCAAAGTGACTCTGTGGTCAAGGACCACTTGAGACCCTAGATTCAAGATAGGTGGGCACAAAGCCTATGGTTGACCTCACTGAGAGGCTGGAGGCCACTGACACTGGGTCCTCTGTCCACAGTACCTTCAGGATGAGAACGGCATGGGCTACATACTGAGCGGGGCTGGGAACTTCATGGACCCCTCAAGGAGGCACTTTCGCAAGGTTCCCAACGGCTACCTGCGCTTCCACTATGGGGCTGAGAGCTCACTTGGTGGCTTTGTGTATGTGGAGGTCAGCCCCAAAGAGATGAGCATCACTTACATCGAGGCCTCCGGCAAGTCCCTCTTCAAAACCAGGCTGCCAAGGCGAGCCAGGCTTGAGCATTTGTGAGGGGCCTGAGGCAGAGAGGCTTCCCCACTGGTGGAGGTGGGGACCCTCCCTTTGGCAGGCTTTCACAGGGGCCTGTGGTACTGCTGAACAGGAAGAAGAAGCACAGATGCTCCTGAATCCAACATCCTCCTGTCACTGCCAAATATTCAATAAAATAGATGCAAGATTGAACATGTGTCACAAGTGTCCCTTTCCTCACCTCTCCGGCAAGATACATCACCTAGGTTTGAGAGTGTCTGGGTCCCTGCCTTGCTGACCTGCACCTCCATTTCTTAACCCTACCCATAACCAACTGGCCCCATACATAGATGCAATTTTAAGTAAAAACCAAACAGAAAAAAGGGTACAACATGAAGCAAGCCTTCTTCTCCCATGCCCACCTTCCTAGGAGCAGCCACCACCATCATTTTCTTTCCTTCCACAATTGATGCCTCCATAATAAAAAACATCCCTCCCTTTTTATACCAAGCAACACAAAATCCACCCAGTTCTGCACCTGTTCTTTTCTGGTTAACCACAACTCTTGTTTTCTACTCAACTGCTCATAACAGAACATTCATTTTTGTTCATTTCAGCGTGGCAATGCTATACAGTCACATGGCTCAAAAATCTAAAGTTTATAGAAAGGTGAAATCTCTCTCCCCCTCCCTATCTTTCCCTCCTCTCCTAAAAAGAAATAAATGTTTTATAAATGCTTCGTTTCCTTCTAGTATTTTTCTTTTTTTAATTTATTTTTATTGTTAGACTTATTGGGGTGACATCTGTTAGCAAGGATTACATAGGTTTCAGGCATACTCCTTCTAGTATTTTTCTATGCAAATAAAGCACATGTGAAGAGTTTTTTCTCCCCTTTCTCATGAATTCACAACTTGCTTTTTTGTTTTTCTTTTTAAACCAACTTTGAGGTATAACTGACATATTACAGCATATAGTTCTGTAAATTTTTGACAAAGACACAAACCCACTACCACAATGAAGATACAGCATATCTTGTACCCCTAAAGGCACTTTCTGCACTTTCCTCTTCCTGCCTGTTATACCTGGAGATCTGCCCATCAACTCTAACCAGCCATCTCCTGAGGGTGGCTGGAAGTATTTCCAATAATTTTGCTATCCTCAAACAGCCTTGCAATAAATAACCCTGAACCTGTTTCCTACATGGGCAGATGTGTTTGTGGGATCAACAAGATACATCTCTAAGAGCAGGGCTGCCCTTCTTTTTCACAACCACAGAGCTTCCACCTATGTCACTGGCTCCTTGCTGAGGGGTTGCTGAAATCTCCGATCTTTCACTTTTCCCAACATAGTTACAGTGGGCATCCCTGGACCCACACTTTTGTACATCTGTGCAGGTATATGTGTAGGAAAACATTCAAAAGTGGAATTAATTCAGGGCTTGTTTCATCTGATGAATGCTGAAAACAGAGTGTGTGTCCTGAGCTAGAACCTTCAGAGAAGCCCACTTCCCCCCTGGGGAGAGTTGAGTAACACATCCCCAGAGAGCCCAAGCCACCGGCCCAGGGCGAGTGACAGAAACTTCTCCTTTGGCCTGCTCTCAAGTGCCACTTCAACTGCTATAGGGA
This sequence comes from Lyroderma lyra, assembly GCA_004026885.1. Lineage (NCBI taxonomy): Eukaryota > Metazoa > Chordata > Mammalia > Chiroptera > Megadermatidae > Lyroderma > Lyroderma lyra. Next base: position 82,302 of record PVJL010001901.1, read on the forward strand.
AGGGACTGCTAGCTTAGCTGAGTGAAATGAAATAACAGCCTGGACAAAATATAACTGAGGCTACTACTGGGACAGGAACTTGGTGGAAATGGCACCTTCCATTCACTGCTTTAGAGATGTCGATAGAGTTGAATTTGTTACAATGTGCGTGTGTTACTGTTAAAATGAAGCAAAGCTATCTTACCAAAAGGCCAACCCTGAGTTCCTTCCAGCTGACTCTTACTTGGATGGTATTGCTATCAGCCAAGTTCTATGCCAAAACAAACAAACAAAAAAACACCATCACTTCTAATCCCGACCCACAAGGCAAGGGCCATAATCATCCTTGCTTCCCAAAGGACACTACAGAAAGTGGACAGATCAAGAGCCCAGGGTCACACCCAGGAAGTGGCAGACCCTCAGTCTTAACCGCAACAGTCAAGGCAGCTCATAGCCACCCACCTCTTCCTACTGACTCAGAGGCTCTGGGCAGGCAGGGATCTGAATCAGAGGTCAGCCCAATGTCCCCATTTGCAGGGCCCAGCGTGTGGAATTAGCCCAATATCCCTGTTCACAGGGCCTGGAGGGTGGAAAGGAGAAGTGACACATCCAAGCTGACACAAGGAATGAGTGGCAGGGAGGGAGGTTGGTCCCCTCCTCCACAATGGCCAAGCACTTCTACCAAGCACCAAGGACCAAGTCCTGTGCCAGACAGCTGGAGACATAAGGATAGGTGGACCAGATGTCCTGTTTTAAACAAGACAGAAAACAATAGTACCACCCTGTTTCAAATGGTACATAGGGTCAGCCTACTGACACCTTGAATTTAGCCCAGTGAGACTGGGCTGACCTTACGTATCATTTGAAATGGGACAGTACAGTTGTTTTGTGTCCTGTTTTAAAGCGGTACGTCCGGAGCCTGGAGTTGGTGCCCTTAGGACGCTTTCGCACTTTCCGTCCCTCTGTTCATGCCAGCCCATTTATGTTCCGTGTCCTGTGGACACACCTTGCAAGTAACAGGCACCTTGAGTCTGACTTCCCATGTACGAGATGAATGGATTGCAGCAGTTACCATTGCTGCTGGGACAGGCGCAATTGGTTTTCTGGCTTACAAAAGATTTTATGTTAAAGATCATCATAGCAAATCTATGGTTAACCTTCACATTCAGAAAGACAAAAAAAAAAAAAAAAAAAAAAAAAAAAGAGGGAGTTCCCTGGTGGTGTAGTGGCTTAAGGCTTCGTCGCTGGCGCTGTCAGCGCTGCGGCCTGGGTTCGATTCCCGGCCAGGGAGCTACCCACATACAAATTTAAAAAAAAAAAAAAAGAAAGAAAGACAACCCCAGGCTCATACATGCTTTTGACATGGAGGATTTGGGCGATAAAGTTGTGTGCTGCTGTTGTTGGAGGTCCAAAAAGTTCCCATTCTGTGATGGAACTCACATAAAGCATACCAAAGAAACAGGAGATATCGTGGGACCTTTGATCATTAAGAAAAAAGAAACTTAAATGGACAGTTTTAATGCTGCCAAGTCCACTTATCAAGATGATACCTGATGGTTTAATTAAAATGACTACCACTTCTGTCTAATTCACCTTTTCTGGGTTCTAGATGTGATATATTGCAAACTGCAGCTTTCATATTTGTGGCATTTGCCTCATTTGTTGAACCATTGTGGTGTGCATTTGTTTAAACAAACAAACAAACAAACAAAGGCAAAAGTGAAACTAACCTCATGGCTGCTGGGTTATTTTGGTTTTGTAAGGATCCATTTCTTTACATCCAATATAATTACATTTGAATATAGTTATATGTTGAACATATTAAATTAGTCTCAAAGTCATGTATATGCAGATTGTACTTATAATTTTCAAGAAAAATTATCAGCTTTTATTACTTAGTTAATGTAGAAAGTGGGTGTGATTAAGCTACATTAATCTCTTAATACAATCTAGGAAAAACCTAAAAACAAGCAAACAAAAAAACAAAAAAAGGTACATCTGGTCAGCCTACACAAGGATCACCAAAAAGAAAAAACCCAACAAGACATGGTGGACATGCACCAACAGAGGGCTTCTGTCCAGCTCAAGGGACAATGCCAACAAGCAGATAGCCATTGTTAAAAAGATGCTTTCTAAACTGCAAAGGAAAAGATGACAGAGTTCCTCAGGACCAGTCACAGAGACTCACCTCTTCTCGCTGTTCCTGAGCAACCACATCTGATTCAGTCATCACAGATATCATATCCCCCCCCACTCCACTCCTCATACCAGGTGCTGGGATGGGCACCAACATCCTCATGAAGCAAGCAGGCTGTCACCAGGAAGTCAGGTCACACCCATCTCCTCAACAACTTCCATGGCCAAGAATTATGAATAAGGTGAGAGACATGTCTTATTAAACAGCAAAATGCACTGTCATCAATACAGCATGACACTGTGTCTGGGGAAACATCCAGAGGGAACCCAGAAACAAACTCAAGAACAAACAAGAACATCATACAGGTTGAAGGTGGCATTGCAACTTCACAGAAAAGGTATAATTTGCCTTGTTGATGTGCCCTGAAGAAGCCAGAGCTTGAACCATACTTTCAACCATACACAAGAATAAATTCCAGGGAGTTCCCTGATGGTGTAGTGGCTTAAGGCTTCAGCGCTGGTGCTGTCAGCACTGCAGCCTGGGTTCGATTCCCAGTCAGGGAGCTACCCACATACCAAAAAGCAAAAAAAAAAAAAAGAATAAATTCCAGAGGGATGACATATTTCAGTATAAAAATAAAACTGAGTAGAAGATGAAAATGAGCATTCCCACAAAAAATTTGAATGAGATGCTTTATAGTAGATCGATTCATCATTGCCCCCAAACTGGAAACAATCCAAATGTCTATCAATAGTTGAAAGGATAAACAAGCTGGCATATCCTCACAATGGAATACAACTCAATGATAAAAAGAACAAACTACTGGTAGTTACAACCTGGACCAGTATTTTTTTTTTTTCTTTTTTTCTTTTTGGTATGTGGGTAGCTCCCTGACTGGGAATCGAACCCAGGCTGGACCAGTCTTGAAGGTAATAAGCTGAGTAAAAGAAGCCAAATTCAAAAGACTACATATTGTATGATTCTATTTATGTGACTTTCTGAAAGATACCAAGCTATAGGAACTAAAAACAGATCAGTTGGTGCCAGAGACTGGGGTTGGGGAAGAAATTTACTACAAAGAGACATGAGGAAACTTCTTGGGGTGATGGAAACATTCACTATTTTGGTTGTGGTGATGGTTTCACAGGTGTATGCCTGTCAAGACAAAATTTCATAGTTTAAATATGTACAGTTTATTGTTTGTCAATTATATCTCAGTAAAGCTGTGAAGGAAGGGAGAAAGAACTAACCTGATCATCTCCAGTAAATATAGAACTGCTCATATACCATGGCAGAGTCGCACTATAGATTGTGTAGCTACTAAAAACAAGAGCATAGCCAAGTTGCAAGGCAACATGCAGTTTGATTCCATCCTATAAGTGTCCAGGTTTGTACCAACCCTGAGAAGGAAGGGGGTGGGGGTAATCCTCCAGAAAGGCACTACCAAGGGTTAACACTGCCCCCTAACGGAAATCCTGGAAATGGGTCTATTTAAAATCTCATTACAAGTTATTTTTCCTGAACACCCTAATGAAACAACTCTTATCAAGGTCACCAGTGACCAAATGCTTGCCAATGTCAACAGCCAATTCTCTTTCTTCATTTTACTCAAAATCCCAGCCACATGTGACACAGCTGTCCACTCTCCACATCTCGAAATACCTTTTTCTGGCAGCTTCCAGGAGAAGAAACACACCTCCTTCTACCTCATTGGCCTGCCCAGTCTCTTGCTGGCTTCTCCACCTAACCTCTAAGGTTGGGGAGCCCCTGTCTTAATCCTCTTCTTCTGCTATATTTTGCCCTTCACCCCTGAAACCAGGTGGCCTCCCCTGGCTCCAAGGCTTCTAATAATCTCCATATGCATATGACTCTTGAAAGTCAAGTCCAGGTCTTCCTCTGAGTTCCAGACTCCATTTCTAGTGGCCTGTTCCATATCTCCCCTTGCTTGTCTCAAACTTACCCAAAATACAACCCTTGACTTCTCCATATCATCTCCCCTGAGCCTTCCTCATCTGAGTAAGAGGCGGAACCCAGGGCTCCACAGTAGGAGTCATCCCTGACTCTCCTCTCTCCTTCATTGCATCATAAATTCTATAGGTGCTACTTCTATCAGTGTAACTCCTACTCAGGCTTTGGATTTCAACTTTAGCATCAGCCTTCCCTAACCTCTCAAACTAGTTTGGCAACCCTCTCCACCATTGCTCGCGGAGATCTACATACTCTCCTCTACTGCACGGAGGAGTGTAGTAATTGATCTTAATCTTTATGTCCAGCCTCATTAAATTGTGGGAATCATGAAGTAGTCTTGTTCCCTCCCCACCCCAACCCCTGTCTGCCAATAAAATCTCTCCTGTTAGAACCTCAGCAACTTAAAAGTGTGGTCCGTGAACCAGCAGCATGGACGTGACTGTGAAGCTAGTTGGAAAGGCAGACTTACAGGGCCCGCTCCCGACCTAATGAATCAGACATGAATTGTAATAAGATATGCAGGTTCATGGTAAAGCTTCAGAGTGTGTCTCACAAGCTTCCCCTCACCCTGAATCAGCCATTCGGGTATTTGCAATTACTTAGCACCGGGATATCTGAACGTGTCCCACTTTGGAGACCTAGGTGGACTGCGAGGAGCTGAATGGGAAAAGACAAGTAAGACATCCTCAGGAAGATGCTGCGACCGATGAGAAGGCTACCTTTCCAGGGATGGGATGGCCTACCACCCCGAAAACATAGAAAACGCCAGCCCTGTTAATTGATCAGAAGAAGTGACGAGGTGTGCGAGAAGCGAACCGAGCTCAAGCCCTCGCGCAGGCGTACTGAGAAACAGACGGCTGCCGGACCCCACGGAATGCGAGTACGCATGCGTACATAGATGTTAGAGGAGGTGGGGTCTGTTCGCTGGGCTGTATCGGCCGCGGGTGGGCGGGACGTGTGGGGAGGAGTGGTGGTTCCGCTTCCGCTGAGAACCGGAAGTCGCCGTCTCCTGGGTGAATGAGCTGTCCCAACGAGGGAAGACGAGTGTAGGTGACTATTTGCGGGGTCGGGAATTGGAACTGTGCAGGGCTGGGTGCTCTTCAACTCGGGAGTGCTCACGGGGTCGTGGAGGAGGCGCCGAGGGCCCCGAGCTTCGGGGGTGGCCCGTCGGAAGGCCTGGCTCCTACGGGCGGGAGGCGACGCGGAAACCTCGGTGAGTCTGGTAGGGGACCGCCCGCCCACCGCTTCTTGAGTGACGGCAAGATCGGAGGGCGAGCTCGTTCCATCCCAGTTTTGGCGCCCTTCACTTAAATCGCCACCAAAGGACAGGCCGAAGGCCCTGTGGCTTTATGCGCAGACCAGCTCCCTTTTCATGGGTGAGGGTGGGGGTGCTGTAGTCACTGGGTAAAAGGAGATTCTTACTCCTATCTGTAGCTTCTGATTCAGGAGATTAATTCATTCAACAAGTAGTTTTGAGCACTTAATGCATACCAGGCTCTGTGTGCTGGGGCTTAAGCAGTGAGCAAATCATGCCCCGCTCCTCCTGAACTGACATTCCAGTGCAGGGAGATCTGGGGTGAGGTTCAGAAATCAGCGTTTAATGAGCACCCCCAGTTAATTCTGTTGCAGGTGGTAACCGGGGCCGGGCTTTGGTAAAAAAAAGAAAAAACAAAACAAAACCAGTGCCCTTGCAAGTGAGAGCATGGGCTAAAAATAACTACACCTTACTAAAGTCTGCAACTCTTAAAGGGGTGTAGCTGCTGCTTTTCTCTTCTGTTGCATCTCATACCCATCTCCCCATTGTTCACTGAGCTTCAGCTATACCAGTCTTCTTTCTCTTTTTTGAGAAAAGCTTCTGCCTCCAAGCCTTTGCAGTTGCTGTTCCCTGTGCTTGGACTACCTTGCATGGTGCCTTCTCTCATCATTCAGGCCTCAGCTTTAATGACTTGCCCAGAGTTTGCTTCCCACTCCACCCTTATCTGAACTAGCCTCATTCTGGAAGTGTTCTGGTTAATAGGACTAACCAGTATTTGGAATGGTTTTGTTTATTAGTTAACTTGTTAAGGGTCTGTCTTCATCCACTAGAATATGTTTCACCAGGGCAGATGCTTTGCTTACTTCGATTGCAGCATTGCTGGGGTTTAGTGTAGGGCCTGGCATTGGTTTATTTATTCATTCATTCATTCACTTAGTAAATATTTGCTGAGTGCCATTTCTGTGCCATGAGCAGTTCTAGGCTCTGAGGATACAAAGAAAAGACAAAAATCCGGAGTTCCCTGGTGGTGTAGTGGCTAAGGCTTCGGCATTCTCAACGCTGCGGCCTGGGTTCAATTCCCAACCAGGGAACTACCATTAAAAAAAAAAAAGAAAGAAAGGACAAAAATCTCTGCCCTCATGGAATTTACATTTGGAGTGTGTTGGGCAGGATTGGAGATGCAAGGAGACCAATGAGGAAGCTGTTGGTGATCATTTTAGCCAAAGTTGAGCAAGACTCCTGACTCAGACCAGGGCACCAGAAGGTGGTGAGAAGTCATCAGATTCTGAATGTGTTTTAGGGATAGAGCAGCAGGATCAGGATCAGATAAGGAATATGAAAGAGAAAGGAATTGAGGATGAGACCAAGGTTTTTGGAAAGATGGATTTGCTATCTGCTGAGATGGAGAAGACTGCAAGAGAGCCATTTGAAGTGTCAGGAGCTTAGTTTTGGACAGGTTACATTTAAACGTTTGTTAGCATCAGGTGGAGGTGTGGCTGAGGCAGGTAGATGGGCAAGTTTGCTCTTCAGAGGAGACATCAAGACCAGAGAGTCAAGAGGTGTCAGTGTAGAGGAGGCATTTGAAGCTCTGAGGCTGGGTGAGATCACCATGGAGGTGAGTGTAGACAGGGAGGGGAAGGGCCCAAAGATTGAGCTTGTGGACTCATATCATTAGAGAAGTTGGGGTCGGGGGAGCAGCAGCAGCAGCAGAGAGTGAAAAGAACTGCTAGTGAGTTAGGGGCATGAGAGTGCACTGTCCTGAGAGCCCCATGGGAAGGGCAAGAGGAGGGAACCAGTGTGTCCAGTGCCCTGAGGAGTGGAGAATGCCCCTTGTGGTGGCTGGCCAGCATGGGGCCTGTGGTGGAGGAAGAATGGGAGGTAATGCAGGTGGCGAATGCAGACAGCTCTACGAGAAAAGCCTGCAGAGTGTGCTTGCTTTAGCACCACATATTACTAGAAAAGCCTGAAGAGAACAAGTTGTTTGTTTGTTTAAATGATGGGTATGGCCATGACAAGTGTGTTAATGTTCCAGTAGAGGGAGAGAATGTGATGTTGGGATCCAGAACACAAGGTAACAAGTTTTTGTGCAGAGCATGGACATTCTTCCAAAAGCAAAGGAGGAAAGACCTAATGGGTGGTCCTGGGGGCTTGTGGAGATTCTCTGCCAACTGCTTGTTTACTCAGTGACTTGGAAGCACCCTCAGTTAAGAATGAGGATGAGAGGGAGAGAGAGACTCCTTGGGAGGTTCAGGGATGATGAACACAGAGCCCTGAGCCTAGCTCCTGGCATGGAGATGTGCTCAGTGTAGCTGCTACCTCTGAGACATCTGTCCCTAGATGTCCCTCTGGCACCTAACCCCATCATTTTTCCCAACACCCTGTTCTTCTCATATGTTAGACATCAGAGAGTGATGCTAGCTTTACCCGCTACTTACCAACTCTTGTCTCCCAGCACAGCCTTGGGAGTCTGTGGACTCTTCCTTCTCGTGCCTTGCTCTCTCACTCCACTCACTTATCTCCTCAGTCTCACCTATTGTCTCTAACCAAACACCCCTGTCCTGGTCTGCCTCCATCTTCATCCAGACTTTTGGTTCATGCTCCTCAATCTCTTAAAAATACAAAGTGATTTTGTTGTGTCTCCCCCAGGCCTCCAGGATCCACCTAAACATTTGAAACCCTCCTACCTCCTCCCTCTTCAGCCTGCTCCCCTCCCCCGACCTGTGTGGTCCTCAAATGCTGGCCAGGCACTCAGATACCTGCCCCTCAGCCTTGCATGTGGTGTTTCTCTGCTCAAAAAACCTGTACCCACCTCTCTGCCCAGCAGCCCCTGATCTCCAGAGAGTCTGCCCAGGAGGCCCATCCAGAGGCTCTGTCAAATCCCTTGAGTGTCATTCCTCCTGGGTGTCACTTGCATGTCCCTTGACAAGAGGAGCAGCTGCTCCTGAAGTCACCAGCTCCTGAGCACTTAGACTCTGCACACACCTGGGCAGCTGGCCTGTCAGAGTCCCTCATGTCATCCTCACCAGGAACTGTGGCTTCCTCTGTAGGTGCCAACAATGGATGGGTCAGACACTGTGTAAGCACTTACAGTTTGTCTGAGGTAGCAACCTTATCTTTATTTTATAAATAAGGAAACTGAGGCACAGAGAGATTAAGTAAGCTACTTAGGGTCACGCAGTAGGTGAGGGGCCAAAGTTAGAACCTGGAGCCTGCTGCCACCCCCTCCATCCATAGTGCACTGGGATTGTCCACTGCCCCTGGAGTGTGCCATTGTACCCCCTTCACCATGGGCCAGCCAGGCTATCTTCCCAGTCTGCTTCCAAAAGCATCTGGAAGGACTTGTGGGCCCCATGAGTCGCTGACTTCTATTCCCCATCCCCCACAGGTTTGCCCTCCCACAGACATGGGGCGCAGAAAGTCAAAACGGAAGCCTCCCCCAAAGAAGAAGATGACAGGCACCCTAGAGACCCAGTTCACTTGTCCCTTCTGCAACCACGAGAAGTCTTGTGATGTGAAAATGTGAGTGGGGATGGGGGTCAGGAATCCTGCTTCACAGGGCCTTCCCTTCCCACAGTTAGGAAGTAGCTCCCCCCAGACATAGGCCTCTTCCCTCACTAGTCCTCCATCTCTTGTTCCCAGGGACCGTGCCCGTAACACTGGAGTCATCTCTTGTACCGTGTGCCTGGAGGAATTCCAGACGCCTATCACATGTATCCTTGGGAAACTGGCTTTTTCCGGGGTGAGGGTGGGTGGTCAGAGCTGCTCAGGGGCACCAGGCCAAGGACAAGGAGGCTAGAATCCAGCCCCTGCAGCTCTGGCCCTGCTATGTGCCCTGGTGCAGGGCGGCGGCCACCCAAAGGAACAGGTGCCACTTGCTGACTTAGGTGGTATGACAGTGTGCAGGGCTGGTCTGACTGACACCAGCATAGCATTGTCAGCATGAGGTATATATTGGATGGGGTCCGAAACTAGTAGTTGCCCTTGACCTCAGCTACTCAGATCTGTCAGAACCAGTGGATGTGTATAGCGATTGGATAGATGCCTGCGAGGCAGCCAATCAGTAACAACACAGAAGACCCACCCCCTTGGCAGCCCTGCAGCTGTGGACCCACCCACTGGGTACCAATCCAGAGACATTCCTGGGGTGGAGGGTGTGGGTCCAGAGCCCTTACAGCTCTGTGTGTGTGTGTGTATGTGGTTGTATGTGTGTGAATATGGGTGTGAATATGTGGCCGCAAGTGTGGCCATGGGGTGTGCTTGTGGGCAAGGGGTGGAGTTGAGTTGCTAGGCCCCAGGAGCCTGAACTGCCTCCCTTGGCTCCAAAAGCCTTTGACTTGCTCCCTCCTCCGGCCCCTGATGCCCCGGCACTGGGGCTCTGGCTCCTCCAGGGGCTGATGTCCTGACATCCTGAGTGAGGGCAAGCCCTGCAGAGACAGCCTGCGGACTCTCCAGCCTCCTCACCAAGCTCCCCAGCACCTGACTCATTTGAACTGGGTTGCCTGCCCTCCTTCCCTGCCTTCCATGGCCTGTGGCCTAGGATTCAAAGACACAGGTCCCTCAGCTGGGCCCTGGCTGGGAAGCCCCAGTTCATGTTTAGTTGCTTTTATAGAGGAGGGAGAGGCTGGATCTAGGACAACTGTTTGTCACAAGTCCTTAAATAAAGCAGCTGATATAAACTCCTGGCTCTGATTTCCTGGGTTCCGGTCAGCTCCACGGGCTCAACAAAGTGGGAGGAGGAGACTGACTTGGCAGGCCATTGGAAGTGCGATTTGTCAGTCCTTCAAACAGTCCAACGTTTGTCACTCAACAAACATTTAGAGTGAAGCCAGGGCAGTGCTGAGCACAAGCAATACCAATGAACCGACAGACATCAAGGCAAACCTTTAGTCCCAATGAGAAACGGGGCCAACAGAACCTGGGGCAGGGGGAGTCATTGAGGGGACAGAATGGTCAGGGAAGGCTTTCTGGCCCAAAGCGGGTAATGTTCAAGGACCACCCTATGCCAGATGCTTTTCTCAGGCTTCCTGCCTTACCCTTGCATCCCAGTAGCCACCCCATTGAAGCAGGTGCCTTAGGTTCACAGATGAGGAAATGAGCCAGAGATGGAAGATCACTGGCCCAAAATACCACAACCAGAAGGTGGCGCAGCTGAGCCATGAACCTGGGAGACCAGGGTTCAGGCTGAGGGAACAGCTTGTGGTTTCCCCGGGGGTTGTGGGCTTAGGCAGCTCTGAAGAGTAAAAGTCCACAAAAGGGACCTTTGTCCAAGGGTGTGAGGAGTCTCAAAGGCTGGAGGTAGTGTCAGATGCAGGTATGTGGTACAATAAATATAGGTCTTTGTCCCTGATTCCTGGCACGAAGCTAAAACCCTTGAAATTTCCCGAGCTGTCGTCACCCAAGATGGGACTGGTCACCAGAAAGACCAAGTAATTACTGAGTAGGAACTGGCAACCACACTGGCCTCTAGGAGGAGGAAGACAACGGTTACAGATTAAGCTCTTAAAAAGTTCAACAAGGGAGTTCCCTGGTGGTGTAGTGGCTTAAGGCTTCGGCACTGGCGCTGTCAGCGCTGCGGCCTGGGTTCGATTCCCAGCCAGGAAGCTACCCACATACCAAAAAGCAAAAAAAAAAAAAAAAAAAAACTTCAACATGACTTGAGCTGGGTTGGTGAACACATGGAGGTACTTGGAGAGGGCATGGAAGCTCCCTGTTCCTTGCCCTATGCTTCTCTTCCATCTGACTGTTCCTGAGTTACATCCTCATAATAAACCAGTGATCTAATAAGTAAGATGCTTCTCTGAGTTCTGTAAGCCGCTGTAGCAAATGAATCAAACCCAAAGAGGGGATTGTGGGAAAACCTGGTCTCTAGCCAGTTGGTCTGAAGCACAGCTGCCAGGGGGGAGAGGCCATCTTGTAGGACCAACCCCTTACCTGTGGGATCTGACGCTATCTCCAGGTGGATGGTGTCAAAATTGAGTTCATTGCTTGGTGTTAATGGGAAAAAGCACACGTGTATGTGACTGATGGTGAGCACCTGGGCATTGCATGGTGCCCTCAGGCAGTCTCACTGGTTGGAGGTCCTGATGCTCAGCATGGGGCAGACCCAGCTCATCCACCTGTCCTCCTGAGCCTGAGCAGCAGGGGACCTGTCCTTTGGATTTCTCATTAGTACAATGGAAAGAGTGATGGAACCTTCCTCCAAGGGCCATGCTGAGGATAGATGCCTAGCATGGTTCTGGCACAGTTTGAGCAACTCTGGAACCCACCCCCGGTAGTGAGTGATATGAACAGCTGAGGAACATGCTGAGCTGGCTGGAAGCCCTGACCACCAGGCCCAGCCTCTGGGTCTGGCATATGCCCCCAGAGTTCTACTCTGTCCTGACATGCCCCTTCCTGGTGCTCCTACCTCCCCTCCAAGGCCCCAGGTAAAGGTACCCTGGCCCAGGCAGGAGCCAGCAGACATGGGCTGAGTGGCAGACAGGCTGGGGGCAGGGTGCCTCTGGGGTCCAGGGAAAAGGGGCCCATTTCTCTGGCATCCAAGGCCTGCCCACCCTAGTCACACAAGCCAAATGCTAATATGGTTTTCCCCGAGGAGGCAGGGCCCGGGGCCAGGAGTGGATCCTCCTCAGTATGGCTTCCCTGCTGGCCATGGGGGAGAAGGACTCACATTAGCCAGGCCAAGAGCGCCTGGAATCCAGTTTACAAGGCCCCAGGGACAGTGTGTATCTGTGCATGCGAGTCTTCTGGTGTGTTTCTGCAGTTCCCCTCATTCCAACATCGTCCCCTGCCCTGGGGAGGGAAGGGGAGAAGGCTGGTCTGCACCCCTGCATGGCTGCATCCTCTCCTTGGAACTCTTGACAGTTTGATGGTTTGTAAGGATGGCTGGGACCCATGCCACAGAACAGGGTCTCCCCTGAAACAGGGAGGTTGGGGCCCTGTCCACAGACTTCTAGGATCCTGGGATAGCAGATGAGACTGGGGTGAGCCCTAAGGAAAGGGCAGAGTGAACCAGGTGCACACGCTGTGCCAGTCAGTTAAGGGCCATTGCCCTGGGCCCCTGAAGTGACCATCTTCCCCCACTGCCTTGTTCCCCTCCACAATCCACTCCAGGTCTAAAAGGTTCCCCCTGCCCATAGGGGCCTCCAGGACCCAACTTGTCCATTCTCATTGGTTGGTGCCAAATGTCATCCCATCTGGAAGCATCATTTGAGCTTTCCCATGACCACCTGCTCACTGTCCCTACTTTCCAGAGGGACAAACAGGCCAAAAGAGGGGGTCCCAAGGTCATCTGGTCCCATCTAGCCCGTTCCAGCACTTGAATTCTTTCTCACTGCAATCCACAGGCCCCCTAGGAGGGTACATGGGCACTGAGCATGTGCATGAGTATTGTGTACACACGTGAGGGTGTGCATTGTTATGTGTCTTTTTGCTGGAGTGTGTGCTGCATGTATGTTTCTGCGGGCCTAAGGCTGCAAAGTGTGGGCACACCATACCAAGTGGTGGGTGTGTGGATTCTGCGTTTGAGTGCATGTCTGTGTCCAGCTGAGTGTCTGAGCTTCATGTGTGTATCTTAGGGTGCATGTGAGTATGTGTGCCTGCACAGATGTGTGTGCAGGCAGTTGAGCATATCTGAACAACACTGTCTACATGTGTGCAAAAGCCACATAGGCTCTAGGACAGGGCAGCCTGAGTCCTCAGATGATATTACAGCCATTTATTGTGCTCCAGTGAAATAGAAAAAGAAAGTGCTCTCGTTAAAAACGCTGCTGTCACATCCACATTTGCCAGTTGCTGCAAACCAAAACCGCGTGTGTCCATTAGGTCTCTGGGCATGCAGTTGGCTCCCACTGCGGGAATGGGGTGGAGGCAGGCTGAGCCTGGGCTCTGGGGGCTTTGCTTGGGGGGCTTCTTGTCCTGGGGGTACCCATCTGTGAGGGAGTTTAGGGGACAGCCAGGGTAGCTTTGTTCAGTGCATCCTTTGGGTGCTGTTGGGAACACCCAACTTGATGTTGGACCCTGCAGTGCTCCAGAAAGAAGGGTCCCCTCCCCTGCCTCCCAGGCCCCCCAATTTGCTCCCCCCAAATGCTATCCCTGTAGGCAGGTGCCAGGGGGCTGTTGGGCGCCATGCAGGGGGCAGGGGGCAGCAGGGCCAAGCTGGGCCCTGCTGAGAGCAGCAGCCAGCCTCCCTCGGGGGAAGGCAGGAGGCCCGGGGCCCTAGGCAGAGTTGTAGTAGTTATGTGGGTGGTGATTGTGGGTGGGCTCGCCCAGCTCCGGGTACTCAGGCGTCAGACAATATTTGGGATCATAGACCTGACGTGGCAACCCATACACCGTCATGCCCCGCTGCGAGGCCCCTTTGTTGCTGCCCATCTGCAGGCTGACGTTGAGCATGTCACAGTGCTCCATGCCCAGCCCTGGCTCAAAGATCTGCCGCTTGGTCCCAGGCGCCGTCATGCCAGCCTGCAAAAGGCAGCATGGTCAGGCTGTGGGCACAGCGAGGGGCAAAGGCCCTGCCAGCCTGCCCCACTGCCCCCCCACACACCTGACTGGCTCCCTTGTTGGTGCCCATCTGCAGGCTGATGGTGGCCTGGTCCAGGGGCTGGTCTGTACCCAGCTTGGGGTCATAAAGGTGGCGCCGGGTGCCGTAGGCTGTCATGCCCTGCTGACTGGCAAACTTGTTGGTGCCCATCTAGGGAGCAAGAAGGAGAATCACCTCAAAGGTTACAGAGCCTCACCACTGACCACAAGATACATCGATGTCAGCAGACCCTCACACTGCCCTCTAACAAGGCACTGTTTCCATCCTCGGACTACGAACTAGAAACTGAGGCCCAGAGAGAATGCATCACAGCCCAGTAAGTGGCTCAGAGCACCAGGACCTGACTTCCAGGGTTCAAGTCCCAGCCTGGCCACTCATCACCTGGGTGATCCTGACAAGTGAGCTAGCTTCCCCAGGCCTCAGTTTCCTCATCTGTACAAAGGGTATGATGGTAACAGTACCCACCCTCTAGCGCTGCTGGAGGAGTGAGTGAGGGTATGGAGTTAGGGCACAGTGCCCAACTATAGTTTAGTTAAGGCCAAATAATGCTATTCTCCAGATCCTGTGGGGAGCAAGGTACCTTCCAGCCTCCTCCACCTCCCGCCTCTGCTCAGCAGCAGTAAGACCCAGGTGAGGAGGGGCCATACCTGCAGCCCAATGATGTTCCGCCCTTCTCGTAGCTTTTCCGGCTCAAATTTCCGCTCCTGCTTCTCTGCATACTTTACCCCCACGTTCACCTTGTTCCCTTTTGTTTTGGCCTGGGAAAGGGTGAAGGGGCAGAGACTGACAAGGGAACCTCTGGGCTGCACTGTGTCCTCCCAGCACCTGTTCTCCCCTCCCACCTACCCTGGGCTCAGGGACATGAATGGCCCCACTCAAATCCCACCCCAGACCACCCACAGCCCCTCTTCCCCATGCCCACACTCACCATGCTGGCCAGGGCCAGGAGGGTGGACTGCACCTGGGTATGATTAGTGTTCTCAAACAGGTCATTGGCCTCAAAGATGTCGTGGGGCTTCACCCCATATTTGGTGATGGCCTTGATGAAGTTGCCTATATTCTCCAGCTAGAGGGGAGTCAATGGTAGTGGGTGGTTGGGGGAGGTCTGAAGGGCTGTGGCCAGGGGTTAAAAGAGTCAGAAAGAATCTGGGCTCACCTGGTGCCAATTTTGGGTCGACTCATTGACTTTCTTCACAGAGCCTGGCTGGAGCTTATTGATAAACCTACAAGGAGTCACAGAGAAAGGTGACAGAACTTCCTCCTTCCTCCCTGGCTTAGGAAAGCCATCCTTCCAGGGGCACAGGCAAAGCCCTCAGACTTGCCCTTCCTCTCCTTTGCCTTCCCTCACCGGCACATCCAACCCATTAGCCAGGCCTCTTACTCTGCCTTCTTCAGACATCCAGAGGACCACAGCCTCCCACCACCCTGCTCTTGAACCGCCAGTGTCTCTCTCCTGGGCTCTTGCAATCACCTCCCCATGGGCTCCCAGCTTCCACCTTGTCCCCTATAGACCCTTCTTCCTCTTGCAGCTAGAATAGCCTTTTCAAAAGAATTCCAGCTACTCCCCACTTCAAAAATGCTCCCATGGATTCCTAACTCCTTAGCATGACAAAAAGGCCCCATGTCAGCTGGCCCCAGCTGACTCCTTCCACTTCCCAAATCACTCTGTGCTGGCCACTTCTTGCTGTTCCTGCAACACACAAGGCACATTCCCACCTTAGGGCCTTTGCACTGGCTGTCCCCTCTGCCTGGCCCACTCTCACCTCAGATATCCACCTGGCTCCCTCCCTCACTTTAACCAAGGTTCTGTTCCAATGTTACCTCCTAGAAAGGCCTCCCAGACCATTCTATACAAAGCACCCCCCTCCATCCTTCCCCACTGACTCTTCTTCACCGCACTCTCCACCACAGGCAAGTATATGATTATTTTATCGATTATTCATTCAATCAATCTTCTCCACTTGGACTGAAGCGCCATGTGAGCTCTGAGGCTGTTTTGTTCACTACCCCCAGTGCCTAGACATGGCACACAGCAGGAGTTCCATAAATACTTGGTGCGCAAGGACTGAGGGGGTGGGTGGCTCTGCACCCTTGAAAGCGGAGCATCCCTGTCTGAGCTGGGTCACCAGGCTGTCCCCATATTCCTTGTTGCCAGTGGATATGGAGAACAAGTTACCCTCCCATCCTTCCTTCCCCCTTTCTAGTACCTCTGGCTTAGTAGGACTGCATTTTTAAGAACCTTGCCAAGGGTACACTCTGGCCCTCATGGTCACTCGGCCCTGGGTCAGACTCAGGCAGACAGGACCTCTGCTGGGCCCAGGGCCCTGCCCAGCGTTAGGGTTGTGTTTGTATCTGAAATTGGGGCTTGGGAGCTGTGAGGGTTTGCATCGCACTCAGCAATTTGTTCTGAGAGTAGACAGTCAGGGCCAACTTAAATTACAGTGGCACATCTCTTATGTCACCAAGCTAGCAATGACAGTCATTGTTGCCCATTGTCTTTTAGTTGTCACCACTCTTTCTTAGGGCACTGGAGGCCATAAATGGGCCTGTGTGCCATGTATGCATGGTGGTTAAGAGGCTAGAATGGAGTCATTTCCGTTGGAACAGTGTGAAAGTTTTACCTAACTAAGCCTTAGTTTCCTTTCTTGTTCAATGGGCACAGTGACTATTTACCACCTCAAGGACTGTTTCAAGGCCTGAGATATAAAATGCCCAACCCAGCCCATGATCAGTTGAGAGGATGAAGGGGAGAGATGAATACCCAGTTGGAGAGCAGCCCTAGGCAGTCTGGGCCACCAGTGCCCCCACTCACTCGCAAAGAATGATGCCATCTTTGAGGCCGTCCATGAAGTTGTTGCCTATGCGGCGTCCTGTCACCCCCTCGATCCATTCTCGAAGCTCCTGCTCCCGCTGTAGGTCATACTTCTGGGCCAGCTGGGGATGGACGTCAGAGAGAGGTGATGGTGACGATGCAGGTGTTGGGGAGGCTTCGCTCCGTAAGCCTGATCTCCTTCCTTGTCCCTTCCCAACTAAGGCAATTCTGCCACAGCGTGCAAGGCGGCGGGGGCGGGGCAGGCTGAGGGGGGCAGAAGGCCAGGACTGAGGTGGCACCTGCCCAGGGGGCCATTCCGGGCATTCTGAGGTTTGGCACCAAAGAATTCAGACAAGGGTGGGTGGGGAGGGGTATTCTCTGAGCTGGGGCGGGGGTGGGGGGTGGCGCCTGCCCTCCTGGTTCCCCCTCCAGGCCAAACTTGGGGCTTTGCTTCCCCTGGTCCTGCCCCCCTCCCCGCCCCTGCTGAAAGACTGGGCGCCTCTGGCAGGGGAGGAGGAGCACTAAGGGGTGCCCCTGAATGCTGCCTGGCAGGGGGCTGCTCCAGATCCTCATTTGTGGGGCTCCAGCTCAGGTTGGGGGCTGAGGCTTGTCTTTGTCTTACTCCTGGCCCTGTGCGCTGTTCTGTATTTCTTGGTCTCTCTCCTCATCCCCCGTCCTCTCTCCCCCAGCTATGCCTGTCTTTCCTTGGCCTTTCTTCCGATCCCCATCTCTCCGTGTCTGGCTGGGAGTGGGGCTCATGACTTGTCCCTCTGTGGGTCACTCTGTCTTGGACTCCAGTTTTCCCGCTTCTGGTGGGGGTGGGGCTCATCTGTCTCTCCCCACCCCCTCTGCCCCTCCATCCCTGTCTCAGCCTTATCTTGCTCCTGGCTCGCTCTCCTCCATCTCTCTCTCTCCTGTCTCAGGCTTTCAGAATCTCCATTTCTCTGGAATCCTCTACCCCTAGCCAAGACAGGCTCCCAGCCACTGGGGGACCAGGCTGCCCTTCTCCTGGGGGGAGGGGAAGGTGAGAGGGGTCGGCCCCCTCACCTGGCCCCGGCCCTGCCGTACTCCTCCCCAGCAGCCTGGCTTTATAAAGCAAACCGGCCCTTATATAGCGTGGCCCCGCGGGCCGGGCTCCCCGAGGCCGCCTTATATGGCGCGGCGGCTCCGCTGGGCTCTGGGGACAGCGCTGCAAAGGGGGGGAGTTGCGCTGGGATGTGTCTCCAGCGGAGCACCCGCCCCTCACCTGCCCCCCCCCTCCAGCCATGAGGATTCCCGACCCAGGTTCCAATCCCAGCTCCCCACGTCCTCTCTGTGGTACCCTGGCAAAAGCCATCCTGTGCTTCAGTATTCCCTTCTGTCAAATGGGGCTGGGACTCCTCCCCTGGCAGGCCTCATGGGAGCATTCCAGTGTGTTGGGGACTTCAAGTTCGCTGCCCTAGAGAAGCTGACCCCATTCTGATGTAAAAGAGGGGAGTTCATGGTCCCAGCTCTGCACCTCCTTTTGGTAGGGCCCTAGCTACTTGCCTCTCTTGAACCTCAGTCTACCCATCCATAGCATGGACTTGGTGTCTCAGCGTCTCCCTAATTCCGAAATTAGGAGGCCGCTGCCATGTCTCTAATACCCTCTTCAGCTGCCTCCTTCTTCCTTCAAGATCTCCCACACTTTCTGGGCCTCACCAGTCAGGAACCCCAGCTCTGGAGTGCTCCCCAACTTTTGGGGGGAGTAGGAAAGATCAATAAGACCTCTCCCAGGTCCCCACTAAAACAAAGGGTTGACAGGGGATTCTGATCAAGTGGGGTCTTCACAATGAACTGACCCCCTCTGTTTACCTGTGGCTGCCTGTGTGCCCCCCACTCCACCCCCATGCAGTAGCTGAGAGCTCTGGAATGCTCAGGAGGGGGGAGGAAGGTGGCCCCTGTGGCATACTTGTCCCTCTTCTCCCTCAGGTTCCAAGTTGCATGGGATAGGTAGGAGGGGATCCAGGGAACCCCAAGAGTGGGGCCTCTGGCCTGGCAGGGCGTGTGGGCAGGCCAGGGGAGGCACTTCAGCCCTACCTTGTTCTTGACCTCGGCTGACAGCCCATAGGCGGGGCCTCTGTTGAAGTGAGCAGAGGACATGCTGGACAGTGGCAGGCAGTGGTAACGGTGGCTCTGAGGACCGTGGCAGCAGCTGAGGCTCCGTCTGCACCCTCTTCCCTCCTCACACGTTTTTGAAGCTCCGGAGGCGGCCCGGGCCTCTTCCAAGGCCGTCCCATTGGCCGCAGGGGCCTGCCAAGGGGCGGGGCGCCCTCATGTCAGCCATCCCCCACCTCGTGATGTCAGGGCCTTGGTATTGGGAGCTGATTGTGTCATTGTTTCCACCTAGTGGGGCAGCCTGGGTTATTCTTTGTGGGGTGCTTAGCCAGACGGAGACCAACCTTCCCCCATTCCTCCCCATCCCCCCCTGTTCATTGGGTTTCTGGCTTAGTCTCCTAGTCTCCTTATGTCTGTCTCTGGGGCTATCTGTGTCTCTGATTCCATCTCTCATGTCTCCAGCCTTGAGGTTGGAGTGCCACACACAGTAGTTTAGTGAGCACCACCCTAAGTTTAACTCTAGACACCAACAGTCCACAACTGTAGGTAAGTCCCTTCTCTCTCTGAACCTCTGTTGCCCTGTCTGTAAAATGGGCTAATGATAGTGCCTGCTTCATGAGGGCATTGTGAAGATTAGAAGGAAAAAGGCCTTTGACATGCCCAGTGCAGTGCCTGGCACAGGAGAAGACTCAAGGAATAGCAGTATTTCTTCTGAGAATCTGGCACCCATTTCTGTCCCCTCCAGCCCCTCATAAGATCCTGTGAGAGGAGTTCCCTGATGGTGTAGTGGCTTAAGGCTTCGGCGTTGGCGCTGTCAGCGCTGCGGCCTGGGTTCAATTCCCAGTCAGGGAGCTACCCACATACCAAAAAAAAAAAAAAAAAAAAAAGATCCTGTGAGAGCCGAGGTCCTGGATCTCTCCCTCCTCATCCACCCATGGGTTGCCTGAGCCACAGGGTGACTGTGTTAACAGGTTCTAGTCCATGGACACCTCCAAATATCCCTGTAATATCCCTGTAAAATATCCCAGGCTAGCCTGAACAGGACACCTGCAAGCAGCTCCACCTGGCATAATGTGGGTGACATGCCCACATTATGCCACATAGGTCAAGGCCACATTAGTGACACTTGGATGGAATGTCAGCAACCTGCCATACACGAGTATGTTAACGACGTGCAATTTACTGGCCACATGCTAAGGGCACAGCTGTGATATGCTAGTAAGACAGTAGCCCTTACATCAGGTCCTGCTTTAAGTGTTGTACACATACCAACTCAATCTTCGCAATACCCTCAGAAGTGGATGCTACTATATGCAATCTTTTTTTTTTTAACTATATGCAATCTAAAGATGGGAAAACTGGGGCATGGGGGAGTGGAATCACCCCTCCAGTGCTACACAGCTCGCCAGTGGCAGAGCAGAATATGAACCCAGGTCCCCGCCCCTAATGCTAAGAGGCAAAGGCAGGTTTCTCAACCTCAGCACAGCTGACATAGGGGGCTGGATAATTCTGTGTGGTAGGGGAGTTGTCTTGGACATTAAAGACTTTAAGCAGCATCCTGAGGTTTCTCCCTACTAGATTCTAGCAGCACCCTCTTAGTCTTGACAAACAGAAATGTCTCCTGACATTGCCAAATGATGGGGGAACAGATCTCCATTTGAGAACTGGGCTAAAGCAACTATGGACAAATTGTGGCGAGTTTAAGATAAGACTAAAATACATAAATGAGCTAACAATTAGCTCCTGAATGTACTAAGTGCATTGGGTCTGTTAACTCATTCCTCACAACAGCCTTATGAGGTGGGGTCGATATGAATGAGGCACAGAAAGGAGAAACCGACTACCCAGGATCACGCAGCACGAAGGTGGTGGAGCCAGGATTCGAACGTGCAGATTCCAGGTTCCTGCCCACGCGGAGCCGCCCTCGGCGGGCCACAGGTCCTTACTGCGCATGTAAGGACCCCACGCCTCCACGGAGTTCGCGGCCCGCGCCTCCTGGAGGGCCACGAGAGGGGCGGGGCCTGGAGGGGACGGGGCAGCGGTGACGCGCACGATGACTCACTCGGCCTTGCCTCCCGGTCCGTGGCCGCTTGGCCATTTATAGAATCCGCGCGGGCTCTGAAGTCACGGCCCAGGCACGACGGGGGCGGAGTAGAGAAATACTTGGCGCGCCCCCGGATGGGGCAACCGGGGGTCTCTCTAGAGGGCGGCCCTTTCTGTGTCTGTCCTGTCCCTCCGATTCTGGGTCTGTGTCTTTGTATCTTATGCTCTGTCTCTAGGTTGGTCTATGTCCGTCCCTCTGCATCGCATAGCCTTTTTCTCTCGCCCATTGTCTCTCTGTGTCTGTGAATCTACCTGTCACACTGCGTCTGTCTCTCTCGGTCCCCATGTCTCCTCTCTATTATCTTTCCATCTCTGTGTGTCTGTTCCTGTTTACATCTCTGGGCCACTGTTTTTCTTACTCTATGTCTCTGTTCGTTCTCTATGTCTCTGTGGAGAGATGGGAGCAGAGACAGGGCGCTGATGCCATCCTGAGGCCCCTACTTGAGGGGACTCCGCCATCATTGGCTGCCTGGGATCTGGCGTTTCCCTGGCCTCAGCCCCTTGGTTTCCCATCTAACTGAAAAGGGGCAGGCATCTTGTAAGAACGGGGTTTCCTAAGAGGTCCAGGCCAGTCATGAAAGAAAAGCCCTTTCCCTGCTTTTTCCTAACCTTAAGAGTCCCCTAAAACCTTTGTGACTTTCAGAACACACACACACACACCCCCACCCTCTGTACCTGTGTGTCTCTGGGAGAGAGGGGCAGCACACTTCCCCCAGCACCTGTCTATCTTGGCAGCCCTGCTCTGCCAGCCCCCTTCCTACCTAGCTTTCTCCTCCCAGAAAAAGGAAGATTATTTTTCATAATGGCTTCTGTTTCTGGAAAGCTCACTCCATGCCAGACACTGTACCAGGCACAATCTCATTAAATCCTCACTACCACCCTCTTGGTAGAAATTCTTAGGTCCATTTCATAGATAAGGAAACTTGAGGATCAGAGAAGCCAAGCCACTCTCCCAGGCTCATGTTGCTCCTGCTCCTCCCAGATCCTTCCACATGTATGAGGGCTATCTGGAAAAAACCCATCCATAAATGCCCCTATTTTTCTTATTAAGGGGCTGGATACTTTTCTGACAGCCCTCGTATTTCTTGAGTGTTAGGCAAACCCCTACCGCAACTCCTTTCCAATGGCAATTTCTTCAACCCAAACACATTTCTGCAAGATTCCTACATGGCCTCTCACTTTCTCTGCTCAAATGTTATCTCTTCAGAGAGGCTGTCTCTGACCATCTGCCCTAAAATAATAGCATTCCCACAAGACTGTGAGAGAATTGGCATGAGGGAGGGGAACTGTTCACTTAAGTGTTTGCATTTGGCAAACACTTCCATAAAAACTTTCATAAAAACTTTCATTTAAAAAAGTGATTTTAAAAAGCACCTCCCCGCCTTCTAGCTCTTTCCCCTGCTTTTCCTGATCATCTATTTGCTTATTATCTATCTCATGCTGGGAGAACAGAAACTCTATGGGGTCAGGTCTTTGCTTGTTCACTGCCCTATCTCCAGTGCCCAGTACAGTGCCTGCACACAGCAGGTGCTCAAAAAATGCTCAGGGTATAAAACAGAATTAAAGTGAGTAAGCCAGGACTCAAACCCATATCTGGCTGAAATATTGGTTCTTAACCACACACAAAGGCCACAACTTCCCAGCATCTCCTGGTTGGAGGACAGTTGAGATGGGGGTCATCTTTGCATTTGCATTCCAACTCTCTCCAAACCATCTAGAAGATGGAGAAAGGGTTGGGTCACACAGGCTGTGGCTGCAGTTATTCCAGGACATTCTACAGCTGCCCACTCCCTTGTCCAACCTTGATCTTTACAAGAGATTTCATAAGAAATACATCTAGTTGAACAAGAGAGGCTTTTTTAGAAAAAATGGACAAGTAAAGATCATATTGGCAAAAATCAGAATACTTGACCAACACTGTGGGAACACTGTTGATGAGAGTGGGCAGTTTATAGGTTTCAAAATAACAAGTGTCCTTATCTTTTCTGATAGTTAATTTTGTGTCAACTTGATTGCACTACAAGGTGTCCAGATATTTGGTCAAACATTATTCTGGGTGTAATTGTGAGGGTGTTTTTGGATAAGATTAATATTTGAATTGGTAGACTGAGTAAGGCAGATTGCCTTCCCCAATATGGGTGGGCCTCTTCCAATTCAGGTTGGAACTCTGAATAGAACAAAAAGGCTGAACATCCAATGAATAAAAGACAATTCCTGCTGGAGTGCCTTCAGCTGGCACAGTGGTCTTTTTCTGCTTTCACATTGGAACTGAAACATCAGTGTTTCTTGGGTCTCAAGCCTGCCAGTGTTCTGACTGGAACTTACACCTGTGGCTCTCCTGGGTCTCCAGTTTGCCAACTGAAGATCTTGGACTTCTCAGCCTCCATAGTCATATGACTTAATTCCTTACAGTAAGTCAATGACATTATATATATATATATATATATATATATATATATATATATATTCATATTTATATAGTCTATTGATTTTTTTTCCTGGAGAACCCTATCTAATATACTTTCTGAACCAGCAAATCTTTTTTTAGAATAGTCCTAAGAAGTAGAAATGACATATGCACATTGCTGGGAAGGATACTAGGATACCAGAGGTGCTGTTCCCTTCTGCGGGGGAGGGGGTTATGATGTCACTATGACTCATTGCTGGTGATGTTAACCTTGGTTCTTTGGTTAAGATGTTGTCTGCCAGGACCCTCCACTGTGAAGCTGCTATTTTCCCTAGAGTTGTTTTGAGGACTGCATATTAAAGGGTCTACAACTTAACATGTACCATTGTGGTCTGTGTTAATAAATAACAAAAAATATGTAAATGCTGTGTTTGAAAGACTATTGTAAAGACAAGAAAATAAGAGCTGTAACTAGCTCAAGAAGGGAATAAACACTGGGAGTTCTGAAGCCAGGTTGCCAGATCAGGTGCCCTCACTCATGTCCCAGCTGAGCAACACTAACTGCGCCTGCGCCTTAGCCTGACAGTATTGTAAGGAGCCCAGCAGCTGTCCACGTGGCTGTCAACGTGCTGGGGCGGGGTGCGTATGCACTCCCGGACCAGCAGCTGATTGGCTGCAGCGACTCTCAGTTGGGCCAATCACAGGAATCTTGATGGGGCAGGGGTGCTGCAGCTGCGCAGGGTCGTTAAGGCGTCCTAAAGGTGTCTGAATATTTTCCCTGCCAGTGCCCTGCGTCATGGAGGTCAAGGTATTGCTGAAATGGCTTTCTTTATCCGGGCAGATAACCATCCTTGCCTGGAGCCTCTGCTACTGCCAAGCCCTCATTTTATGTGCCAATTCACATAGGTTATCTTAAAACGGGCGCTTTCTCCCAGAGCCCAGGAGCACCCACCCACACACCCACACCCACACCCACACACACACACACACACACAGTCCAATCTGACCTCATCTTTTTAAAAATTGTAATAAATATATAACTTAAAATTTACCATTTTTAAGTGTACAATTTTGTGATATTAAGTACATTTATGTTGTTGTGTTACCACCATCTATCTCCAGGACTTTTTTCATCCTCCAAGACTGAAACTTTGTCCCCACTAAACATTAAGGCCCCATTCCCTCTCCCAACCCCTGGCACCCACCAATGTACTTTCTGTTTCTATGATAATCTGACTACTCTAGGAACCTCATATAAGTGGAATCAGAGTATTTGTCCTTTTGTAACTGGTTTATTTCACAAAAGGACAGAATTTCC
This sequence comes from Lyroderma lyra, assembly GCA_004026885.1. NCBI lineage: Eukaryota > Metazoa > Chordata > Mammalia > Chiroptera > Megadermatidae > Lyroderma > Lyroderma lyra. The sequence goes on from PVJL010001901.1 coordinate 106,896, forward strand.
TTCTTTTTGAAGGCTGAATAATATTCCATGATATGTACATACTATATTTTATCAGTTAATCTGTCAATGGACACTTGAGTTGCTTTGACTATTGTGAACCATGCTGTTAATGAATATAGTGTGTAACTATCCATTTGCGTCCCCACTTTCCATTCTCCTGGGTACTGCTGAATCATAAGGTAGTTCTATTTTTAAGTTTTTCCTGGCTCACTCAATTTCTTTTTATTAAATTTATGGGGTGACACTGGTCTATTTTTAATTATTTTGAGGAGCCACTATACTGTTTTCCATAGTGGCTGAGCCATTTTACATTCCCACCAGCAGTGTACAAGGGTTCGACTTTCTTCACATCTTTACTAACACTTGTTAGATTCTGCTATTTTGATAATAGTCATTCTAGTGGGTGTGAAGTGTTTATACAGACTTTTAGAAGTATATAATGCATATAGAAAAGTGTACAAATTACAGCTCAATGAATCAATTACCAGTTTTTAAAACTTCTTGAGATATTATTTAAAGTAAAATGCACAAATAGTAATGGAGAGCTCAATGAATTTTTACATACATATATACTATGTAATTGCCACACAGCTCAAGCTATAAAACACTTATTTTTAAAAAATTCTTTTTTTCTTTTTTTGTATGTGGGTAGTTCCCTGGCTGGGAATCGAACCCAGGCTGCAGCGTTGACAGCACCAGTGCCAAAACCTTAAGCCACTACACCACCAGGGAACTCCTAAAAAAAATTCTTAATGAGCTCTTGAGCCATTTACCTGTTCCAGCCCACTCCCATCTCTTAGGAGTGTACTTTCCCCTTGCCATTCAAGGCCCTTGAGCTATTCTCCTGCTGGCCCGCTCCCATCTCTTGTGGTGTACTTTCCCTTTCAATAAACTTTTTCTTTGTTTCACCTTATTTTCCTTAATAAACTACTTCTTGGTTTCACCTCTACACTTTGGTGTGTGTCTCATTCAATTCTTTGCTCAAGATGCCAAGAAATAAGGTGATGGAAAGAGAAGTCACATTAGGTGGTAAACTTATTTTACATCAAGTTGACAATGCACTGTAGAGTTGTATGCCTGAAACCTATGTAATCCTTGCTAACAGATATCACCCCAATAAGTCTAACAATAAAAATGAATTTTAAAAAAATGCCAAGAACCTGAACACCACACCAAGAAGGGCTCCATTCTCCGAAAAATATCTGATAAATATGCAAGACTTTGAAGCCAATCGCTGTCCTGAAACTTTGGAGCAAGAGGGAAATGATAGTCTTCAAAAAATACCCGGATTTCCCAGCCAGGGAACTACCCACATTAAAATAAATAAATAAAATAAAATGAAGGATTAAAAAAAAAAATACCCGGACTTCATGTCTAAGTTCAAATATCCGTCCTCATCAAGAACATCTTTCAGTTCACTAGGAAGAGGCTTGGATGCAGGACTTTGTCTATGAATGCAGCAGTGACTCCATGGGGAGCTACTTCTTGAATTTGGCCATGTAGGACTATAAAACACCCTGACATAGGCTTGCCTCCGTCAGTGCATACACCACAATAATTCAACCAACTAATGTCCTTTTCAATAAAATAACCACTGATTGCATTAAAAATATCTCCCCACACACACACACACACAAATCTTAATGTACAAGGGCTGTCTAGAAAAAAAATCCAGCCATAAATTCCACTATTTTTCATATTATGTGGCTGGATACTTTCCAGATAGCCCTGTATTAATATCAACCATTTTGTTAATCACATGTAGTATTTTACATTTTTATTTCATGAATTTGGAAACAAAGTCTAAGCACTTGGAGAACTTAAATTTCTTTTCTTTTTTCAAATTAATTTTATATTTCCCATCTAGCTCACAACATGTATTTGTTTTAAAATTATAAATATTCATTGAATTAATGAAATTTATTTTGATGCTTTGAGATGGCAGAATGTCAGAAAACATAACTCTAAATACCTAAATTAATACACAGAACACAGAGAATCAAGCTCTGCACACAGCAAAAAGGACTGAAAATGTTATTAAAGAAGATAACATGTTCAAAGTTCAAAAGTAGATTGAGGTTAACAAAATAGACAAAATCATATCCTAAATAGTTTTAGAGTTGCACTTAATCTTTTTCAAGCTGAAAATAGTTGTAAAATATTTCTATAAAATATGGGTCTTTCGGCTGTATCCCCCACTAGAACACCAGCTCCCCAAGGTCAGGAATCTTTTTTTGCTCACTGCTGTTCCTCGAGGCCTTGAACAGTGACTGGTACAAAGGAGATACTCAATAAATGCTGTTGAGTGAATCTGAGCCTTCTGGTGGTGGGAAGGACACAGCCTCAGGCTCCTCTGCACAATCTCCCCAACTTTGGCCCTGGGTCCAGGTCTGCAGCAGGTTTAAGAGGGCTTTTCCACACCTCTTCAAACCCTTCCCACATTCTGCTCTGGGACATGAGGGCTCACCCACCTCAGCCCTGGATAGCATGGTGAGGTATATTCATACAACGTTGAGGATGTCCACGACCAGTGTAGTCAAAGTCAACACCCTCTCAAACTTTAAAACAACATCACCGTGATGTCAGCTACACAGACTACAGCCATAGGTATACCCCTCAGTAAGGCCACTAAGAAGTTGTAGTGGTAGCTCTCTACTCGGCAACCAATTTGGGACAGGAGTAGGGGTCCGGGTGAGGGAGAGGGGAATGCACATATCCCCAGACCTAAGAGCTGTGAGCAGACACAAGTGGTCATTAGATGTCTGTGAGGTAACTCAAGCTGGCCCGGGACTGGGGAAAGATCCCAGAAGGCAGTGGTAGCGTAATTAGGCATGCAGAAGGCTCACAAGGACAGCTGCTGGGGTTTAAAGGTTGGGGTGAGCATTAGGATAGTTGTGATAATTGTTACAAGGGGCAATTTCTCAGGTTTAAATATTAGGATGAGCATCAGGAACATCCATCCATTCATTTACTCTTTTTGTAACTATTATCTATTGAGCACCAACCATATTCCAGGCCCTATCTCTAATGCTGAAGGCAATACACACAACAAACAAAATCTCCCTGTCCTCATGGAGCTTATGATAACGGAACACACAGATGTTCAATACATGGGGGAGGGGAGGTGGTGTCTCCAAGAGTCTTTACTGGAAGTGGTGAAAGCTGAAGAGAGAAACTGCATGATAACCCAGGGACATCTGATGGCCTAGTTGCAGTGGATCAGCAACATTTGGAGGGAGGCAGGGGTCAAAGGAGGGCGAAAGATTAAGTGAATGTGACCCTGGGCCCACCCAGCAGGTAATCAGAAACATCAGCCACAGTCCGTGGGGTGAGTGGAGCAGAGAGCCTACTGACAACCACCACCACCACTCTCCATTCTGGACAGCTCTGGACAGGGTAGCTGGGTGCCTGGCATAGAGGGGTCAAGACCCTGAGTCAACCTCTGCCTGGGCTTGAGGAGAAAGAGAGGCCCATGAGGCTCCTTAACTGGGCTAGTCTAGCTCTGAGAACCTTCCTGGAGGGGACCCTTCCTCAACTGGACACCTTTAGCAGTGCCCACCCACCTTCCCCATGCTACCAGCTCCCCGCCCCCACAGGAGTGCAGAGTAGGGATGGGAGTAAAGCGGAGAATATCCAGACGGGTCCAGCTGACTCACCGAGAGCAGGTTGTACCGCCTGAGGGCGCTGATGGCCAGGGGGAGGAGGATGGATGGGCACTAGGGAAGGAGTGGAGGAGAAAAGGAGTTAGGCCCAGTCCCTCTACTCCCGCCCCTGCACTACCAAGAGGCGTTTGAGTGAGTACAAGGCGCTCCACGGCCGGCGCGGGGCTGTGGAACAAGCGCTGGCTGAGCGCCCAGAAGCTAATTTGGCGCAAGCAGAAGTCAACAGGCTGAACCACGGAAGATGGGCACCATAGGAATGGGCAGGGATAGTCATTGAGTTGTGTCCACGTCCACGCCCCATATACCTCCTTTGTCCGACTGTCCAGCTCCTATCTATAGTCAGCTGGGTGGATTCCAGATGCACCTTCTCTACTGTCGCCATGCCCGGGGACAAACGGATTATCCCGTGATCGCGGACCTGCAGCCCTGGGGAAAGTACACAGGAACCCAGACACTAAATTTTTCACACATTTGGGAGTAGTTGCACCCTTAATATTTCATTCTCACATTTCAGGTAGGAAAACTGGGGCCGCCCGCTGGATTCACGGTTCTCCCCAAGGGCAGCCTTTAAACCCGGGAACGATTCACTCACTGCTTCCTGGGCCATACTAAATTCCCAGGTGGGGGATGTGGTTGCCTGGTTAGGAGCAGGCCTATTTCGTTGTAAGGCAGCACCAAGGTGATTTCGCTTTCCTATTGGTGCTCATCAGTTTTGGGCGGGTCCTCTTTAAACTGACGTTCTCGATTTGCTGTCTCTTTGGCAGCCCGTGACCCGGAAGTTCTAAGAGCAACATGGCAGCGCCCAGCAGCAAGACACAGCTGGCCGGGAGTCCGTGGCCACCTTCGTGAGTAGGTTAGTCGCGCGTGGGTAGGTGAGCGCGAACTGCACGGCCCCGGGGTGGCCCATTCTGGGCGGACAAAAAGGGAGGGCAACCTCATAGAGACCTGGCTACAGGGCTAGGGTACTATGACCTTTTAGGGTGCGGGGCGGGAACGTGCCAAGATAGGCCTATGCCCGTGCACCCGCCTCTTCATACCTTTAATCTCCCATTTTGCAGATGAGACAGCTAAGGCTCCGCGTGGTTAAGGCCCTTTCCCGAGGTCACGCTAGGCTAGAATTCGAACTTTTATCTGCCTGTTTTTCCCAAGGAGTCCAGAATTCTGGCAGCCAGACTCAGCTGCTGTAGGTACACCCCACCACGGGGTTCATATTATAGATACTGACGTTTTGTAAAAGTTTAGCTCTTCTTTCCATTCCACTGATACTTGCTAGGCACCTACCATATTCTAGGCACTGTCCCGGGTGCTGGAGACACAGCAATGAAGAAGACAGACAAAAATCCCCCATCTCCTGAGGGAGCCAGACATTGAACAAGTCAAAAATAAAGAGAACAAGTGATTTCAGATGCCAGTAGGTGCTAAAAATGCATTTATCAGAGTGATGGGGGCTTTAGATAGGGAATAGGACAGCAGTGGTCAGGGAAGGCCTCTTATTTGACATAAATCTGAATGACCAGAGACACCTATAGACTGATCTGGGGGAAGAAAATTCCAAACAGAAGGATAAGCAAGTACAAAGGCTCTGGGACTAGAACAAACTTAGCTCAAGAAACAGTGTAGCTGGAGCTGCCAGTGATAAAGAGTTGAGTTTGGAGGACTAGACCCTGTCTGATTTTATCTTAAGTGTGATATATACCATTAGGAATTTTAAGCAGAGAACACTGAATTTAGTTCACATTTTAAAAATCTTCCTCTGGCCGAGGTGGGGAGAACTGACTGGAGGCAAGTGAGGAAAAGCGGGAGGCTGGGGAGGAGGTCATGGATTGGGGTGGTGGCCTGCAGATTAGGGAAGTGAATGCATTTGGGATGGGTTTGGAAGTAGTCATCAGGACTACTTGTATTAAATGGGAGAGTGAGGGACACAGTGGACTCAGCAACGAATCCTAGGTTTGTGGCCTGAAAGACAAGGGATGGTGGTATCATTGGCTAGGATGGGGAGGAACAAGTTTAAGCAGGGATACCAGTTTGGAGCAAATTAAGTTTGAGATGACTGGATATACACCGAAGTGGCAGTTAGGTATGGAGGCTACTACTCACAGCTGGTGATAAGCATTTGGATCCATCAGCACATAGATCATCATTTCTTGGACTTCCACACACATAGAAGAAACCTGGACTCTAGTTAAAATGCAGATTCCGATTCAGTAGTTCTGGGTTAGGGCTGAGATTTTGCATTTCTAATAAGCTTCCAAATGATGATGCCAATGCAACTGGTCCCTGGAACACACTGAGTAGTGAAGGTTTAAATTAGGGTCTTAATCATAGCTGTATATTGAGAGTCACTGAAGTGTGCTAAAATGCTGATGCCTGGGCCCTGCCTGGAGGTATTCTGATTTAATATATCTGGGATATGGCCTGGGTATGACAATTTTGACTCTAACATAAAGTTTGAGCTGCCCAGAGGAATAAAAACAAGAGAGGAAGTACAAGTTGAATGACATTTCAGAGTAGCAGAGAGACAAATCCAGAATGTAGGACTCCTTGCATCCTTGTTATTAAAAATGTGGTCTCCAGACCAGCAGCATAAGCATCACATTGAAACGTGTTTTATGTGCAAGAGTCTTTGGCTTCAGCCCAGAGCTGCTGAATCAGAATTTGCATTTTAACAAGATCCAGGGTGATTTGTCCACACACTTAAGTTTGTGAACATTGTAAACTTTAGAAATGGAAGTGGGTCTTTCTGATTAACTGAGAAACAGGCCTGGGTGCTAGGAAAGACATCAAGATTGTTAAGAAGGTGGGATGAGGACCTCACCCATGCTTCTGAGAAATCGAGCAAAATGAGGCCTGAGAAGTAATCATTGGTTTTGGTAAATATAGAACACACAGGGGCCTTTAGTGGTAATGTTAGTGGAGTGGTTGGGGCAACAGCTAAGTTGGAGTGAGTAGAGCAGAGTGTGTAGGCACCTCTCAGGGAAAAGCTTTACTCTAAAGGGAGCAGAGATGTGGAGCAGAGAGGCTGGAGGGAGATTTCAGGTCAAGATGGGAAATGCTAGAGAAAGTTTAGTGGTAATGATCCACACATTTCCCAATTCATTTGCTGAAGCCAGCATTACCCTGATACCAAACCAGACACTAAAAGAAAACTATAATCCAATATCTCTTATAAATATGGACATAAAAATCCTCAAGAAAATACTAGCAAACCAAATTTTAACATATAAAAAGGATTGCATACCATGATCAAATGGAATTTATCCCAGAAATGCAAGTTTAGTTTAAAATCTGAAAATTCGTTAATGTAATACACTGTAATAATAGAATAAAGGACAAAAACCACATGACTATTTCAGTAGATGCAACAAAAAGCATTTGACAAAATCTAATACCCTTTCTGATAATAATGCTGACAAAATCTAGGTATAGAAGGGAATTTCCTCAACCTGATAAAGGACATCTGTGTGAAATCCATAGTTTATATCATACTTCATGAAAGACTGAATGCTTTCCCCCTAATACCAGGAAGTGGCTCTTGCCACTTCCATTCATTGTTATAGCAGAGGTTCCAGCAAGGGCACTTGGACAAGAAAAAGAAATAAAAGGCATCCAGATAGGAAAGGAAGAAGTAAATCTATTTGCAAATGACAGGCTCTTATATATATAGAAAATCATAAGGAATCCAATAAAATAAAGCTATTACAGCTAGTAAGTGAGTTCTGCAAAGTTGCAGTATACAAGATCAACATGTAAAAATAAATTGTATTCCTATACACTAGCAATGAACATTGCAGAAGTAAAATTCAGAAAATAATCCCATATATAACAGAAGTAAAATTCAGAAAATAATCCCATAAAGAATGAAATACAACTAAATTTACAATAAAATAAAATACTTGTATGCTGAAAACTATAAAACATTGTGGGGGGTTTTTGTTGTGTTTTTTTTTTTTTTTTTTTTTTTTTTTTTTTTTTTTTTTTTTTTTTTTTTTTTTTTTTTTTTTTTTTTTTTTTTTTTTTTTGCTTTTTGGTATGTGGGTAGCTCCCTGGCTGGGAATCGAACCCAGGCAGCAGCGCTGGCAGCACCAGCGCCGAAGCCTGAAGCCGCTACACCATCAGGGAACTCCCTATAAAACATTGTTGAGAGAAATTAAAGATCTAAATAAATGGAGAGGTATTCCTATGTTCATGGATCAGAAAACTTAATATAATTAAGATGCCCATATTTCCCAAATGGATATACAGAGTCAACACAACCCCTATCAGAATCCCTCTAGCTTTTTGCAGAAATTGACTGCTGATTCTAAAATTTATATGTAATTGCAAGGGACTTGGAAAGCTGAAGAATCTTGTAAAAGAACAGAGTTGGAGAACTTATACTTCCTGATTTTAAAACTTATAAAACTACAATAATCAAAACAGTGTAGTATTGGGCTAAGGCTTAATATATAATAGATCAATGGAATAGAATTGAGAGCCCAAAAATAAAACCTTACATTTATGATCAATTGATTTTCAGCGTTAGTACTAAGACAATAACATGGGGAAAAGAATAGTTTCTTCAACAAATAGTACTAGGACAACTGGATATCCACATGAAGTGAACCCCTTCCTCACACTGTACACAAAAATTCATTCAAGGGAGCTCCCTGATGGTGTAGTGGCTTAAGGCTTCGGCGCTGGCGCTGTCGGTGCTGCAGCCTGGGTTCGATTCCCGGTCAGGGAGCTACCCACATACCAAAAAGAAAAAAATAAATAAAATAAAATTTTAAAAAAATTTATTCAAAATGGATCATAGACCTAAATGTAAGAGCTAAAACTCTTAGAAGGAAATATAGAAGTAAATTCATGACCTTAAGCTCAGCAGTGGGGTTTTAAGTTACAATATCAAAAGCAGAGCTGTAAAAGAAAAACAGATAAATTGGAATTCATCAGAATTTAAAGCTTATGCTGCAATGATAACATCAAGGAAGTGCAAAGACGACCCAAAGAATGGGAGAAATTATTTGTAAATCACAAGGGTCTAATCCAAAATATATAACAACTCAATAATAAAGAAATAACCCAATTTTAAAAATGGACAAAGGATCTAAATACGCATTTCTCCAGTGAAGATACAATGGCCAATAAGCACATAAAAAGATGCCCCAAATCATTAATCACTAGGAAACTGCAAATCCAAACCACAAGGAGATACCACTTCATGCTCACTAGGATGTCTTTATAAAGGACAGACAATACGTATTGGCAAGGATGTGGAGAAATCAGAACCCTTATACATTGCTGGTGACAATGTAAAATGGTGCAGCCACTTTGGAAAACAGTTACAGGGGTTTCTCAAAATGCTAAACAGAGTTACTATACGTATATCCCAGCAATATGACTTCTAAGTCTACTCAACAGAAGTGTAAACACAAAAACATCTACGTGACTGTTCATAGCAGCATTAGTTATAATAGTAAAAAAGTGGGAACAACCCAAATGTCCATCAATTGAATGAACAAATAAAATGTTATATCCATACAATGGAAGATTTTTGGCAATTGAAAGGAGTGAAGTCTGATACATGCTACAACAATGATAAACCTTGAAAACATGCTTAGTGAAAGATGCTAGCCACAAAAGAACACATATTGTATGATTCCATTGTATGAAGTAGCTAGAGTAAGCAAATTTATAGAAGTGGTAGATTACTGGTTGCCCAAGATTGAGAATAAGGGGACACGAGAATGATGACTAATGGATATAAGTTCTAAAATTAGATTACAGTGATGTGTGCACAACTTGGAATGTACTAAAAAAAAAAATTGAATTTTACACTTTAAAAGAGAGAACTGAATGGTATGTAATAAAGTTGTTCAAAAAATAAAAAGAATGACTCGGTAGGAGGGCAACTATTGCAGGAGCAAATTCCTCTAGATCAGGGGTGTCCAATCTTTTGGTTTCCCTGAGCCACATTGGAAGAAGAATTGTGTTGGGCCACATATAAAATATATAAACACTAACGAAAGCTAATGAGCTCAACAAAGGTTGTAAAAAAAAAAAACCTCATAATGTTTTAAGAAAGTTTATGAATTTATGTTGAACCACATTCAAAGCCATCCTGGGCTGCAGGTCAAGCATGCTTGATCTAGAGCAAGCATGTCCAACTTACAGCTCACGGGCCACATGCAGCCCAGAATGGCTTTGAATGTGGCCCAACACAAATTCATAAAACATTATGAGATTCTTTTTGCGACCTTTTTAGCTCACCAGTTATCGTTAATATTCATGTATTTTATGTATGGCCCAAGACAATTCTTGCATTGTGGCCCAGGGAAGCCAAAAGGTTGGACACTGCTGCTCTAGGTAGTGAAGGCTTTGGCCCTGCAGATCAAGGACTCCTGATTGTAATGGTCATTTAAGCTCCATCTTGTGGATGAGGAAACCAGTGGGGTTGGTGAGTTAGCCATGCAGTCTGGAACATGGCCCCCACCTAAGAGTGTTCTCATGTCCATTAGCAGGTAGGGTACCAGGCTAATGCTGTCTCTTCTCTCTTGGCCAGGTGGTTGTCCAACAAGCAGAAGCATGACCTGGGCCCAAACCATCCTGCTGGTCCGAGCCCTGTCTCGGGGCTGGGGAGGCATTGGCAGTGCTGCCCTCAGGGGAGCCCCCTTCTCTCAGGTAACCACCAGTCAAGCAGTCATAACGGTGGAGGGAAGCAAACAGGCAGGGCTGGGATCTGCTCCCAAGTCCTTCAGAATCCATCCAGTGAAGTCAGCTCTGTGGGGTCTGGGCTGACCTATCTGTTCTCAGGGCCAATTGAATGTCTCTCATTCATTTAAAAAAGTGGTGGTACTCACTTGTATGAGGGGGTTGAATTTGAAAATAAGGATGTATGAGCTAAGTAGATTTGGGTGGTGACTCCTACATCCATTTGTAAAGATGTGGACAGAAAACTGAACTTCCATCCCTTACCCCAAGTGACCATATGGCCAAAGCCAGTCAATAGCCATAGATTGCAACGATGATGGTGGTGGTGATAATATTAATAGCTCCCTATTGCGACTTTTCTCTGTGCCAGGCCCTATGCTATGCATTTCATTTACATTGTCTCATTTGTGGAGTTTCCCCTTCTTTTGGGTATTCTAGAGCTTCCTTTCCAATTTTTGCCTTATGCACTTACCACATGTAGTACTAGTTGCTGATATTTTCACTTTAAATGAACTTTTTTTTTAACATCATCTTACCTAAACAGGACTTTAGGATGGCTGTTGGGGACAGCAGAGCAGAAACTGTAATCCCATCTCTGCTGCTCTGCTGTTGTGTGATACCAGGCATCCTAGTTTACCCCCTGCAGCTCAGTTTCTTCATGTGTAAAATGGGTACAGTAAATGCTCAACGATGCCTGAAACAAAAGAATATTCAGTAAATATTAGCTCTTATTAGCTATATATATTTTAAAGATGCCTTATGTATATCATTCTAATTAAAACATTCAGTTTAAATTAAAATAAGAAATTTGTTAGTACACCATCTAGAGCAAGGGTAGGTACACTTTTTCATAAAGGGTCAGATAGTAAATATTTTTGGCTTTGCAGGCCACACAGTCTTTCTCACAACTACTCAACTCTGCCACTGTAGCATAAAGCAGCCCCAAACCAAACATAGTGAATGAACATGGCTGTGTTCCAACTTTATTGACAAATGCAGGCAGCTGCCTGCATTTGGTCATAGGCAGTGGTTTGCCTACTACTTCTTCTATAGAGATCTGGTCTGCTCCCAGCAGCATGCACTTTCCACACTGGAAATAAGATCTTAACCCAAGGGAGAAGCCATCATAACAGATGGGGAAGCTGAGGCCTGAGCAGGAAAGTGGGATGTGGGTGTCACCTGGCAGAGGATAGTAAAGCTGAAACTCCTGCTAACTCCAAGATCTGCATTTTCTTAATTCAGTTTTTGAAATCTATCTTTTGAATACATCAGACAATTAGTTGGCAATATAGTTCAAATTCAAAAAGTTCTGAGGCTACATCATAACAAGGGTCTGTCTTCCTGTCTGGCCACCACTTAGGTCCCTATGTAAAAGCAAGAGATGTTACTCATTTATTGTATTTCCTCTCAGAGATTCTTCACAGAAGCAAGATATATATATATATATATATACATACAGTCAGTTCTCATTATGTGCAATAGTTATGGTCTGTAAAGTTGCCATATGCACTGAATTAGTGGTTGCTAAACCTTTGTTTCCAGGGGAAATATAAGGTAGGTTCCTGTGAGCTTCTGGTTACATTTTTCTCAACCAATCAATACATGACCATATTGTATGTGTGTTTCAGTTTCAAGACATCTTATCTAATATATTGTTGATTCATTAACATTGAACTCACAGCCAACAGCATGGTAACTCATGCCTGAATGAAGTATATCTACCATGTGTATTTTTTCTGTAAGCAACAGCAGAGCCTTCTTGCACACAGGAACACTAGGCAGCACTTCTGCATCACACTTGGGGGCCATTTTCAGTAACAAAATCAGCAACGAAAAGATGCAACAAACATGTACTAAGTAAGCCTCTAAAAAGACAATTGACAGTATGAAAACCAAGAAACAAGAAAGCAGAGCATCACCTTGTTCAGCCGAAGCAAGAACACTTTGTTCAGTCTTAGCTGGGAACATAGGTGTTAGGTGACTCAATGCACATGTTCATGAATGACCAGGAAAGTGCCATGAGAGAGTATTAATTTGAGGATTACAAATAAACTTTAGCACATAGGCAAATTTGCAAATACAGAATCCATAAATAATCAGGATCTACTGTATATACATTTGGGGTTTTTTTAATACATATGAGAACCTCCTCCACACAGTTTTACACCCTGCTTTTTTTCATTTAACAATATATCTTGAAGCTTACCCCAGGTCACACAAGACCTCCTCAATGTGCCTTACAGTAGCGGGTGTTCCTTGTCCAAGTTCAAGCCATTTGCTTTATCATTCCCTTGCTGATGCACACGAGGACCATTTTCACTGACATAGCAGATGCACAAAAGTCATTTGGTGTAGGTGTGTTTAAAGCTATCAGATGTAAATGCCAGATGCAAGAGTGCTTCAACAGAGGGTTTGTGTTAGTCCTTGTAGTGAATATTGCTGAATTGCCTACATGGAAATTTTACCATTGTTTTCTCAGTCTGATGTCTGATCTTGGGTTTGTAACCACAACACACTTCCTCAGAGGCCCTTAGGGACGCCACTGGCACCTTTCCCAGGCAAGAGCCAGTCAGGGAGTCCCCTAGGGTCTCTGGGGCGTGCCAGATAGCAATGATTCTATCTCCAGGTGTTCCCCCAGCGCCCAAGGCACCTCCACTGTAGCTCAGCTGCCCACAGCTCTGACTCATCTCTGGTCCCCCGCCCACCTGAGCCGCAGCGGGGACCCACCAGGGCCCTGGCACCCCACGAGGAGCTGTTTAGGCAGGCACCAGATGGGGCACAGGACAAGGCCAGCTTTGTGCAAGCTGTGCAGAACTTCGGGCAGTACAACGTGCACAAGCGGGGCCATGTGGACTTCATTTATCTGGCACTGCGTAAGATGCGGGAGTACGGTGTCGAAAGGGACCTGGATGTCTACAACCTGCTGCTGGATGTCTTCCCCAAAGAGGTCTTCCAGCCTCGCAACATCTTTCAGAAAATCTTCATCCACTATCCACGGCAGCAGGAGTGTGGGATTGCTGTCCTGGAGCAGATGGAGAACCACGGTGAGGCCAGCAGGCTCAGAGCAGGGCATGGCTGTCTCCCTGTCCCGTTTCCAGGCTCCTGTATCGCTCCTTGGCTCTGTCTCCCATCTGTCTGGCCTGCTCCCACTCTTTCTCAGTTTCTCTGTCTCTTATATCTTTCCTCTCTACCTCCTACTTTTCCTTTAAATTCCCTTGGATTCTCTCCTCCCTATCTGCTATCAACTTCCTGAATTTGATTCTCTGTGTCTGGCCCTCCCCATGATTCCCTCTTAGTCCTGGCCCCCTCCACTTGTGTCTGTCTCCCACATCTCCCTTCTCTACCCACTCCCTGAGGCTCTGCTGCCATTCATCTGGCATAGGGGTGATGCCCAACAAGGAGACGGAGTTCCTGCTGATTCAGATATTTGGGCGCAAAAGCTACCCCATGCTCAAGTTCGTGCGCATGAAGCTGTGGTTCTCCCGCTTCAAGAATGTCAACCCCTTCCCCGTGCCCCGGGACCTGCCTCAAGACCCTGTGGACCTGGCCAAGTTGGGCCTGCGGCACATGGAGCCCGACCTCAGCGCAAGGGTCACCGTTTACCAGGTATCCACTGTTTACACTCTTGGCCATCACCCTGAGATGGGCCCCCTCTTCACTCAGCCTCACAGGCCATTATTCCAGGCTGAGCTCTCACGCCTCACTACAGCTTAACCTCTGACCTCTACTCCTACCTCTCTCCCCACACACACTGTAACCTAGGCATCTGCCTTCCTTTTGTTCCTTGAGTGATCTGTGCCAGTTCTTTCCTCAGCCCTTTATACTTTGTGCTCAAATTTCCTTTAGCCAGGAACACTTCCCCAGGGACTTCACGGTCCTCCAGTCTCAGCACAACCATCCCTTCCCAAGGTCCCCTTCTTGACCACTCCTTCCCTGCACTGAGCTTGCTTGCTCATTCACTGTAACTCAGTTTCCCCTGTGTCATCCAAGGCCCAGCACGGGGTCTGGCACAAAGCTGATGCTCAGCAGTTGTTTGTTGAATAAAATACTCCATACCTCCCCATGTCCTGGGGGCCCCACTCATGCCAGGCCACACAGGGCATCCAAAGAAAGCCCCTCACAGCACCTGTCTGATCATGGAGGCTGCCACTGGATAACTGACAGTTTCCTTCAGAGCCACTGGTTCTGAGATAGAAAAGCCCTGAGGACCATGGTAGCCCAGAAGGGCAGGGAGTAGGGATGGCTTCCTGGAGGAGGTAAAGGTGAGCTGGGCTCAGGCAGGACAGGAAAGGCAAGGACAGTATTCCAGGCAGAGGGAGCAGCATGGGCCAGGGCTTGGAAGGTCAGAGAAAATGCTGAAAGAGATTCCTTTGGTGTGGGGGGCTGAGGTGGGGGAGAAGAGGCATGGAAGATATTGGCTTTTGAACCTGTTGGTGAGGAGAGCCAAAAGGAGGGATGGGGTGGGAGTCAAGTTTCTGGAAGGAGTTATGATTTTGAAAGTTCCTTCTAGTGGCCATGTGGATGGTGAGGGAGAGAACAGAGCAGGTAGGATCGTGTTGTCCAGGTGTGAGAGCACAGAGACTAGTCCTTGAGTGTAGCAACCCATTGCAAGGAAGTTTTTAACTCATTCATTTTTTAAAAAGTAAAGCATTAAAAAGCCACAGTCCCCAAGAACACATGGTGAAGAATTCTCTCCTCTCCTGACCCTTCATCCCCTTCTTCCCCAGAGGTGATCACTTCTATGTCCCTTCCAAAAAAATCCTATATGTTTGCAAGCAGATATATACTTTTTTTTTTTGCACATATATCCTCTGTATTTAAATATTTTGTTTTCCCATCTCATTATGAAAAATACAGAAAGGTAGAAAGCATGGTGAAAAGATCATTGACACTACCTAATTTTAGAATGGAAACAATCCAAGTACCCATCAAGAGTGAATTGTGCATGTGGACTGTGGCACTTCAATGAAACATTGGTGAAAAAAACAAGGGAACGGGTGGAGTACTCACAGAGGTACAGTCAATTACCTTCAGTGTGAGAAGAAAGGAGAAACAAAAGTACATGTATCTATTTGCATATTTTCATAAAATTAACAATGCAAAGATAAGCCAAATATGTAGAAATCATTATCTCTGGGCCGGCAGAGAAGATGAGGTAGAAAACAGAAATGGAAGAGAGATGTGGGTTTAATTAATATGGGTTGGCTTTTAAACTATGTAAATATTTAGTATTTAAAAAATAAAAAAGGAGGAAAAACCCCACCAAAATTAAAAACAAACAAATGGGTGTGGCTAAACATCGAGATAGCATAACCAATGAGAGAAAAAAATTCTTCCAAGATACTGTCATGACTGCCCATCCTTAGTGGCATGTATTCTGAGAAACAAGATCTGCAGAGAAGTTCTGAACTTAATCCCATAGATTATAGTTAGTAGTAATATCACCTATTTATGTATATTGATGAACAAGTCAAATAAGTGCATGTGTTACTGCTTATATGAACCAAGATTTTTAGCATTAGATCTAATTATACAATCAAATGTTTAAAAAAAAAAAACTCCATAGTGTTAAATTTGAAGTAAAAAATCAGTATAAATTGTCCAGTAAAAGGGCCCAGAAGCAAAACATACTTTATCCACCCCCAAAAAATATACTTTTAACTGTTTCTCCAATGGCAGAGCATTACACATGTTCTGCACCATGCTTTTTGCTGATTTCACTTAATAATATGGTTGGCAATCCATTCTATGTACCCATGGATCCACCACAGTTCTTTTTATCCTGAAATGATGGATGTGTGCCAACAGTTATCCACTCTCAGATGTTTCGGTCAAAGTGTATGTGCATTTTTAAAATTAAATTTCATTTAGTTTTTTAAATCACATTCAGAGTATAAAATTAAAAAGATACAAAAGGGTATTCCCTTCTTCTCTGTCCTCCACAGAGGTAAACACTTGGACTTGCTTCTTGTGTCTCTTTTCTGGAATATTCTGTGCATGTGAAAGTATTTTTCTTTTCTAAATTCCACAAGCACTGAGCACTTACTACGTGCCAGGCACTGTTCTCAGCATTTTAGAACCACCTCAAGTAAGTGCTATGATTATCCCCATTTGAATTGAAGAAAGTGAGACACACAGATAGTATGACTTGGCCAAGGTTACACAGCCTATGGCAGAGCCCAGATTTTAACGCAGGTGGGCAGGTTCCAACATTCCCACTGTGTGAGCATGTTGAATGCTGGCGGCTAATATGCTGAACTGGATAGAAGCGGGGAGGAGGGCTTGAGTGACACGTATGAGGCCCAGTAGAGGGACCCAAAATTTGCAGGGACAACCCCTACCACTTCCCCATTTCTCTCCCCAGCTCCTTTGTAGGGGCTGGGGGGTGCCAGCTTCCACCCCTACTCTGCCTTGCAGATGCCTCCATCGAAAGACTCCACAGGTACAGTGAATGCCGCCGAGCCACACATTGTAGGTAAGGCCTTGTGCATGGAGCAGCTGGTTTCTCATGGGGACTGCTGGGTGGACTCCCTAGGCCTTTGGACAGAGCCCCTCAGCCAGGGTCCCCTGAGCATGCATTTTTCCATACCAGGAATCCAGAGTCCTGATCAGCAGGCTGCCCTGGCCCGCCACAACCCAGCCCGCCCTATCTTCGTTGAGGGCCCCTTCTCCCTGTGGCTCCACAACAAATGTGTCTATTACCACATCCTCAGAGCTGACTTGCTGCCTCCTGAGGAGAGGGTGAGGAGGATGGGCTGGCACTGCCCTGCGCGCTCATGAGGGCTCAGATTTTATTCTGGGTGGTGGTGGGGCGTGGTGACAGTTGCTGATGATGGTAGTGGGGAGGCTGTAAGTGGCTGCAAGATGCTAGGCCTCTAATTCCGCCTGTACCCCCACTCCCCACCCCTGGATTAGGAAATGGAGGAAATTCCAGAGGAATGGAACCTCTACTACCCAATGCAGCTCGACTTAGACTATGGGAGGAGTGGCTGGGATGACTATCAGTTTGACATTAATGAAGGTAAGAACTGGAATGAGCAGGGCTCCAAATTGCACTGGATGAGGTGCAGCCTGTGAGGTCCAAGCTGAGACACAGCCCAGTTAACACACACAGACCCAGCAGATGCCCAGCACACACACACTATCTCAGGAGCTCCAGGCCTGTCAGCCCTAGGTTATGGAGCCCCACTATGCTGGCTACCAAGTGTGAACAGGACAGGGCCAGTGGGAGAACAGGTAAGTTATGATATACTCTTGCCGTCTAAAGGGAGGGGCATACCACCCAGTTTCAGGTAGGCAGTGGGGAGGACTTTCTGGTGGTATCTTGAAGAACCAGGGGCATCACACAGGTTGAACCATGGGATGGGTAGTCTAGGCAGAAATGCATATCTTGTGCAAAGGCTTGGACACACAAGAAAGCTGAAAGGGAGCTTAAAGCTCCTGCCCTTGGCTTGGAAGGGGTGTGAGCATGAGGTGGAGGTAGGGGGTGGGGGGTTGCTCCAGTTCCCACTACACAAACTCTGAAGGCCTGTCTCTCCCCCAACAGTGGAGGAAGGCCCTGTCTTCGCCATATGCATGGCAGGTGCCCACGACCAGGCCACACTGGCCAAGTGGATCCAGGGCCTGCAGGAGACCAACCCAGCCCTAGCCCAGATTCCTGTGGTCTTCCGCTTGGCAGCGTCAACTGGAGAGCTCCTGGCGTCCTCAGAACTGGAGGAGCCGTCTCCGCCACCACTGGAGGCGCATGAAGAAGAGGAAGATGACCCGCAGCAACAGCAGCGGGGCCAGAGCTGAGCCTGAGCAGACCTGGCACAGGCTTGGACTGCTGTGAAAGCATGAGATGACCTTTTAATGTACAGCAAATAAAAGTTTTCCGGCTTCAGACTGCCTTCCCTTCCCTCCTCTCTGGCAATGTGGCACCCCTGCCCTTTTAAGGCACGGCTTTCCAAAGGCTCTCCAGCATCCAAGACTAACAGGTCAGACCCAGGCTTTCTCTCTACCTTCACCTAATAGCTCCCACCCTTACCTTATCCCCAGGAGGCACTCAGGATAAAGGCGCGGAGGGAACAGCTCCCACCCTGCCAAGGTCTATGGGTTCATCTGCCTCTTTCTTCCTGAAGCTGCCCTCAAACCTTCAGCACCTCCCTCCGTCTCTACGAAGTTAGAAAGTTTAATAGAAAAAGTGAGTCGTTGCAGAAGCCTGTTGCGCGCATGCGCACTTTCCGCTCTAGGCCTTCTTTTGGTCCGTGAGAAATTTCCCGGCGGCGCGTAACATGCACGCCACTTCCGGTCGGGCTCCTAACAACAGGGGAGGCTGGTAACCAGGGAGGGGGGGATGGCGGAGCGGGCGCCTGAGGCAGAGGCGGAGGCTGAGGCGGGAGCAGGCGGGGAGGCGGCGGCCGAGGAGGGCGCAGCGGGCCGTAAGGCGCGGGGTCGGCCACGGCTCACAGAGTCGGACCGGGCCCGACGGCGGCTCGAGTCCCGGAAGAAGTACGACGTGCGGCGCGTGTACCTGGGCGAGGCGCACGGGCCCTGGGTGGACCTGCGGCGCCGCAGTGGCTGGAGCGACGCCAAGCTCGCCGCCTACCTCATCTCGCTGGAGCGCGGCCAGCGGAGCGGTCGCCACGGGTGAGGGGGTCCGACCTGAGGGAAGGAGGGAGCGAGGGAGGAGACGCCCCCCATCCCCTGCTGAGTCTGGCTCCGCCTCTCCGCCCAGGCTCCGCCCCTAGCACCTCTGAGCCCCGCCCAGCGACCTGGGTGCTGGCTGGGGTCTTCGACTGTCGGTCCTAGAACGCTCCTGTTTCGCGGCCTCGCCTTCCGTCTCTCCGATGGCCCAATCCTAGGATGCGTCCAGCCTCGACCCGCCTCCTGGGCTCTTGGCCCTGCCCGCCAGAGCTCTGGCTGCCCAATCCTGGTACGGGCCCCACTTGCCAGCAGTCTAACTGTCCAGTCCTTGGAGAGGCGGCTCCGCCTCCTGAGGCCCATGGTGGCCTGCGGTCCCTGCTGGCCCCTTGGATCTCACAGGCCTCGTCCTTTAAAACCCCCATAATGTAGCCTGAGACGGTAACTACACACCATGGACTACCCAGCCTACCTCTTATGATGTTCCGGTGCCTCAGCTTGGACTGTGTGGCCCCATTCCCACAACCCTAGACCCCACCTACCCTGAGGGCCCCTCACAATTCAGATCTCATTCCCCTAAACTTAATGACTTCTGCGGAGCACCTCAGTGCAGGAAGAGGAAACTCTGAGTTAGCCGCACATGTGGAGGACAGCCCTGGCACATTCTGTCTTAAGAATGAGCAGTGTTGGTGGAATTTTTCACTTCCGGCCTTATAGATTGATTAAATGAGTTAAAAGACAGCAAAGGGGTTAGAACAGTGCTGGCACATAGTGAGCACTCTGGGTATTAACTGTTAGGATGATATTTGTTGTCTATCACAAGCAATGTCATCACAATAACCTTTTTCTGCCCTGGTTTTATTTGCACACGTTCTCATGTTTCTCTGAGGGGAGATTCTGAGGATCAAGAATCAACCAGATCCTGCTGAACTGTACTCACCTGCTCCTCAGGGTGACAGTCTGGTTTTTATATGCAGGGAAGGAAATGCTGGGTGCTGAAAAACCTCAAGCTAGTATCCAGCTATTGGAGTCTCTGATTCAGTTATTCTGGGTGGAGTTGCAGACCAGTTTTTTGTTTTGTTTTGTTCTTCTGCAAAGCTTCCAGGGAGACTTGATTTGCAGCTGGAAAACCAATGACCAGAGGGAGCCTCTGGAGGTCCCTAAGTTGAAAGTAGTATTTGCAGAAGATTGGTTTGGCTGAGCTGGAGCTGTGTGGGCCTGCTTAACTAGGGTGGGGGCACTGAGACAACTCAGACAGTGTGTGGCAGAAACCTGACCCTGGGGCCCATGGGTAGTCAGAGACACTAATTTGGGTGAGAGATATCCTGTGGGGAACAGATGTGACCAGAGGTAGAGAATCAGTTATTTCAATTGTTCAGTTATTTATAACCTGTCTCGTACCTGGAAGGATTTCATTTCAAGGGCTATAAAACATGGACAAAAAGGGTAGCAGTAAGAAGAAAACAAAGGACACAGTGGGTCCAGGATCAGTGCTGTTGGATTGAGACATAAGTCATAGGGAACATGACAAGGGCAGTTTTGTGGCATGGTGAGCTAAAAACCTGACCAGAAGGATTCAGGAGACATGAAGTGGGAATGGCATATGGGCCACACATTTGCCTTGGAGCTTTCTAGCAGCCAGTGAGAAAAGGGAAACAATGGTCAATAGTGGAATTTCCAGCGTTTCTTTGTTCATTTATTTAAGGAACATTTATTGAGCACCAACTATGTTCCAGACATGTGTACAAGGGCTGTCTGGAAAGTATCCAGCCATGTAATATGAAAAATAGAGGCATTTATGGCTGGATTGTTTTCTGGACAGCCCTTGGATAGGTGCTAAACGTAGAGCAATGAACAAAACAAATATTACTGTCTCATAGAGCTGATATTTTAAAGGGCAGAAGACAGAGGCTTGTCCAGTATTCAAAGACTTGTCTACTGCAGACAAACATAATAAACCAATTGTGTAGTACATGAGAGATTGGTAGGGACTGTGGAAAAAACAAAAATGAAATAAGAGGAATCAAGAGTGTGAACTGGCGGTTTAAATAGGGTATCAAGGTAGGGCTGCTTTGAGAAGATACCATTTAAGAAAAGACCTGAAGGAGGCCAGGGAGAGCCATACAGATATCCAGAGGACGAGTGTTGGAGGAAAAGGAATAGTAAGTGCAAAGGCCCTGAGGCAGATCCCTGCCTGGTGTCCTTATATATGTGTGGGCCAGTGAGGGGAACATGTGGCTGAAACACACAATTAGGGAGGGGAGTGGGAGAAGACAAGGGTGGAGAGGTGATGGGAGGGTTGCAGGGAGGACTCTGGCTTTTCCTCCCAATGAAGTGGGAGCTCTGGTGGGACTTTTTTGCCTTCCTTAAGTGCAGAATTTTGAGTTCCCCTCAAAAATGCAGAGAAGTCACATATTTGATGTAGATGTTAAAAGGAGCACTCTCTAGGGTGTGTGTGGTGAGCGGAATGGGTGAGGTATGAGTTGAAAGAAGATTAGCCAAGAATTGACAGTTATTAAAGTGATTGGTTCAAGGAGCTTCACTCTTCTCTCTAACTTTTTGTATATTTGCGTTGATCATTTTTGTTTCTTGCACTCTTTTTTTTTGGGGGGGGGGGGCAGGGGGGGCGTTTCCTGGCTGGGAATCAAACCCAGGCCACGACGTTGAGAGTGTCGAAGCCTAGCCACTACACCACTAGAGAACCCCCTGTTTCTTAAACTCTTAACAAGATAATCAAAGGAATCATCCTGACTTCTATATTAACATGTAGGAGGGAAGGAGGGCAGGAGCTGGGAGACCAGGAAGGATGTGACTGGACTACTAGTCCAGGTGAGCCATGATGGGGCTAGACCAGGGTGAGGCCATGGGGAAGAAGAGAGAAGTGGTGGAATTGAGGCCAGCAGTGTTCACTGCTGAGTATGGTTGTGAATGAGTGATCCCACACAGTTGGGCCTGAGCACCTGGGAATTTGCAGTTGCTGTTAACTGAGAAGGGC
This sequence comes from Lyroderma lyra, assembly GCA_004026885.1. NCBI lineage: Eukaryota > Metazoa > Chordata > Mammalia > Chiroptera > Megadermatidae > Lyroderma > Lyroderma lyra. The sequence goes on from PVJL010001901.1 coordinate 128,865, forward strand.
CAGGTTGGAGGACAAAATGACAGCTTGCATGTGAGACTCCTACATGGGATGTCAAGGAGGCTGTTGTAGTGGGGAGAGGGCCAGGCAGGAGATCCAAGTGTGGGAGTCACCAAGATGGTGATGATATGGTGATGGGCTTGCCAAGGGGATGCTTGTGGACAGAGCCCATTGCCATTCTCCATGCTTTAAGGAGTCAGAGATAAGGGAGAAGCAGCAGCCTGGGAGGCCAGCGGAGGACCAGGCAGGGCAATGTCTTGGAGGTCAAGTGAAAGATCTACGGTGGCTGCAACTGGGCAATTTGTGGCATGGTGGAGAAAAACTCCAACCAGAGGGGCTCAAGGGAGATGAAGGCACAGACATGGAGACTGTCAGGATAGACAACTGAGGCAAATGGGAAAGGAATGGAGCAAAAGTTGGATGGAAAAGGGCTCAAGGTCATTTTAACCCAAGATGTTAGAAATACCAGCATGTTTGGATGCTGGTGGGAATATCAAGTCAAGATTGAAAGCAGAAGGTAGAGGAGAGAGGACAGTTGCTGGCTACCATTTGGGGCTTGCAATGAGAGGAAAGCACAGCCAGGCCCTAGCGAAGCCCTAGCAACTGTTGTCCTCAGATGTAGGTGACCACAGTGGGGAATCACAGAGGTGGCAGAACTTGGAGCATCGGGCAATGGGGAAAGGTAGTTTGGGTTGAAGGAGAAAGTGTTGCATTAAGGTCAGAATGTGGCTTGACCTCATTTAATCCCCACAGCAGTTCTGTGTAGAAGGCACTGCTGTTATTCCCATATCACAGAAGAGGAAACTGAAGCTCAGAGAGGACAAGACGAGCTTGAGGTCACACAGTTGATAACAGAGATGAGACTTGAATTGGGACCTGACTGACACCAAGCCTGTCCCCACCACAAGATGGTGTTCCCAGCATCTCGCCCATGGCCAGGCCGTGAGCAGGTGGAAGTGGCATGGATGTTTTGACTTGGATTTGGGGGAGGGTCTGGGCAGCCTGATCCCTTGGCGGGGATAGAAGCCTCTGGGATGGGGGAAGGAAGAACAGATCATCAAACAGGTTAGAACCGGGGGCAGGAAGGACATAGGAGCCCAAGGACCTCTTCTAGGACTAGGCCTGGGGTTTGAGGGCTAAGAATTGTTATCAGGCTAGACAGTAGACAGAGTGGGTAAGCAGTGAAGCTGAGGAAAGACCCTGGATATTGTGGAGAGAGCATGGCCCCAGCCACAGTGTGGAGGTCAGTGTTACAGGGCCTGGTTCTGTGATAACATTGATAATCATAATGATTATTATCACCATTTGCTAAGTGATTACTAATTGCCAGGGCTACACCAATCTCTTTACAATGTACATATCCTCATGCCAACCTCATGAGGAAGGTGCTATTATGATCTTGTGCTACAGATGGAGAAACTGAGGCACAGGGAGGCAAAGTCACTCACCCAGGGTCATGGAGCCTGCTGCTGCAGCCTAGAAAAGGAAGAACAAGGAAGCAGCTCAAGTGAGGTGGGCAGACCCAGAAGCATGGTGACACGAAGGCAAAGGGAGGCCTCTAGAGGGTCTGGGAGACATGGATCCAAAGTATTTGCCCTCATCTGTGTAGAGCTGGTACTGGGCTAAAGCCAGATGGCCCAAGTGGGGTTAGGAGCCTGCCTGGCAGACCTGATAGCCATCTTGGTATAGGAGGCCATGAGAGTCCTGGCCTTTGGGCCTGGCTCTGCTCTGGCCTCGCTGAGGCCATGGCTTATGGGGGCATGCAGTCAGGTGTTGAGCCTCAGCCAGGGTAGGGAAGTTCTCACAGGCAGGTGTTTGACTGGGCCCAAGCTGGCTGCAGAAGCAGGACTTCTGGAGCAGGCAGCACCTTGGGCTGGGGTCCTCTTAGAGCAGGCAGTTAGGGTCAGGGAGCAGTGCCAGCCCTTCAGGCTGTGTCTGACAATCTCCCTAGGCACTTGGGTACCCTGAGGGATAGACTCTCAGGGCCCTGGATGGGGCAGCACAGGTTCTATTCCTGTGTAACAAATGAACACAGACTTAGTAGCTTACCACCCAAATTTACTGTCTCACTATTGGTCAGGAATCTGGCACATGTTAGCTAAGTCCTCAGCTCAGGGTGTCACAAGGCTGAAATCAAGGTTATCAGCCAGCTGTGTCTTCATGTAGAGTCTCAGTTAGGTAAATATCTGTTCCCAGACTCCCCTAGAGTGTTAGCAGGATTCATGTGCTCATGCTTGTAGGTCTGAGGTCCCTGTAGTCTTGCTGTCTGTCGGCAGAACTGCTCTCAGCTCCCAGAGACAGTTCATTCTCACTCAGGTCTGTGCCACATGGCCCCTCATTGTCCCCCTCACATATTCAGCCTCTGGTCTCTGACTTCAGCAGGACCCTTTTAATGGCTCTCCTGATTAGGTCAGGCTCATGTCAATAAGTTCCCTCTTGCTTATTTCAGTCACCTAGCCATGAGAGTGGTATCTTATCATATTCACAGGTGTGCCCCACTGATGTGGAGAGGATTATACATGCCCCAGAGGTGGGGTTGTGGGGCCATCTTAGTTATTTCTGTACCAACTTTCTGTATCCTTTTTCTTACCTCTCTACTCCCTGGCCACAAGACCCTGACCTGGCAGTCTCACCCCTCTGAGCCTCAGATTCCTATTCCGTGAGATGGGTAATGATATGAGACCCTCCTCCAAAGGCTGGTGTCCATGCAGGAGAGAGCCCAAGTGAAGGGTCACAAGAAATAGAACAGGCCCAGGAAACAAGCTAATATTCTGCCCCAGAGTAGGATGAACAGTAGTGAGCTGCTGTCATTATCTCCTCATCAGTCAGGCCCTGCATCACTTCCCCCTGCCTCTCTCTGTTACAGGAAGCCTTGGGAGCAGGTCCCTAAAAAGCCAAAGAAGAAGAAAAGTAAGTAGGGCTGCAGCCACGGGGGTGGGGTGAGGTGGGGTGTTGGGAGTAACTGGCTTTGTTGTTCCTTCCCTCCTTATGTCCCTCCCTCCTTCCCTCCTCCTTAGCTCCCTCATTTTCTCAGCGACCTTTTTTGGAGGGCCTGCATGTGCCAGGCACCATGTAGAACAGAACAGTCCTAGCCCTGCCTTCACAAAGCTCAGTCTAATGGGAAAGACAAGGGAGAGCCTGAGCAGAGCTCTGATGAGGGAAGTCAGGACACTGGGGTCCAGAGGAGGGGCCTGACCTAGCCCCTTGGTAAGGCCAGGACCAAACCTACCAAACCTGTGCTGTGCCCAACGGGTGGCCTCATCATCCCCATCTCACACATAAAGCTATCCAGGAAGGCCAAGTCACTGTCCCAGGCTGCACAGCTGGAAAAGTGGCAGCACTACACTGCAAACTCAGTTCCTCAAGTCTCCTGAGTGTTCCCCTTAGCTCCTCTGCTCTCCTGCCCAGTGTGTGGGAGTCAGCCAGGGAAGAGCCAGGCAGAGCAGAGGGAACAGCTTGTGCCAGGGCCTAAAGGGCATATTGTGTGCCAGGCCCAAGGGGAGCCAGGCGTGGGCAGTCAGAGCAGAGGTCTGGAGCACGTCCCTCCTGACCCTGGGGCTGTGGGTCTTGGGCCATGTCCCGTAGGGTCAGAGCCAGCAGTCCAAAGACAGCCGTATGGTGGCAGTGAGCCCCTCCACTCCTCATAGTTCTCAGAAGCAGGGGACAGGTGAGCTTATGAGACTGTGACCCTCAAATCCCAGATGGATAGTGTTAGAGATAAGGAGGCAAGTGCTTTATCTAGAGAGGCAGCTAAAGGCCATGGGTAGCATTGCTGGGCCCAAGGACGTTTCCTGGACCCCTTCCTTATCTCCTAGCCTGGAAGCTTGGGGGCACATGTTCCTCCCACTCAGCTGAGGAACCAGGATCATCTCACATATTAAGGATACCAATCTTGGGCACCACAGTGTGCTCAGCCCCATTGTGTGCCCTGCTGATGTCTTTACTCCCTAATTTCCTCCCTGGCAGCTCTCAGGGAATGGGGATCCTTATTCTCTTCTGGCTAAAGGGGGCAACTGAGGTTCAGAGAAGCCAAATTACTTGCCTGGAGCCACCCAACTAGGAAGTGGCAGAGCCAGGATTTGAACCCCAGCAGTCGGGGCTCCACTGTCCCCACCCCCTCACAGTAGGTGCTGGATATGTCCTTGCCTTTGGGGACCTGACATCTAGTGCCAGAGACAGACAAGAAACATAGAAACAAATAAGCATAGACGGTATCTAGGTGCTACCTGGAGAAAAAGAACAGTAAGTCAGGTTTGCTAGAGGGGAAGGGAGGCTGACTGAGGGAGAAACCTGAGTGAAGAGGACACAGCCAATACAAAGGCCCTGAGGCAGGACCACACCTGGCTCAGTTGAGGAACAGGGAGGAGGTATGAGGCTGGAGTGAGCAAGAAGGGTAGGAGTAGATGAGGACAGGAGGTGACTGGGCAGAACATGCAAAGCCTTGTGAACCTCTGGGAGGACTATGGCTTTTCCCACTAGTGAGGTGGGAGCCATGGAGGATTCTGAGCAGAGAAGGGATGTGACCTGACTCAAGGGTTCACAAGTGCCCCCTGGTGGTTGTGGGGGGCGGATAGACTAGGGTGTCAGGCTGAGAGCTGGGCAAGGTGGAGGGACTAGTGATTATAATGGTAAGATGCAGCTAACAATGGCTATGCACCAGTCCCCACTGTTTATATGACTTAACTCATTCAGTGAGGACAGTCTCTGGCCAGTCTGTTGTCTCAAGGGTGTGTGTCACCTCTTTGATCCTCAGTTTCTTCATCTGTAAACCGAGACAGGCCTATACAGGGCTCAGAAGGGTTTCTTAGTCCCCAGGTAGTGTAGTTCTAGGGGCCATGCTACCCTGAGTGGCCTAGCCCTGCTCCGCACACCCACCCTGGCCCTTTGTGTGCAGGGCGGCGACGCAATGTGAACTGCCTGAAAAATGTGGTAATCTGGTACGAGGACCACAAACACCGCTGCCCGTACGAACCACACCTGGCCGAGCTGGACCCCACCTTCGGCCTATACACTACGGCTGTGTGGCAGTGTGAAGCTGGTCACCGCTATTTCCAAGACCTACACTCACCCCTGAAGCCGCTCAGTGACTCAGACCCCGACAGTGACAAAGGTGGGTCCGTATGATGAGGGCACACAGTGGTCTCCAGTGTCTGGGGGCCTGCAGCCTCTTGAGGGGAATGTCGCCCTGGATTTCCTGCTGCCCTGGGTCTTGCCAGCCTTATGCACCGTCATAAACATCACAGCAACTAGATGGCCCTGGTTCTGGCTTCAGGGATGGAGCATAGACTCATCGGACCAGGCTGCAGTCTTTGAGTCCTTACAGAGCCTGAGAGGCAGTCCCTGTTTTACAGAGGGACAGATGAGGGTTTGAGTAGTTTGACCACCTGTGCCAGAGGCCAGTTGCAGGCAGGGCTGGGCTCGAGGTCTCTGAAACCTGGCTCAGTGGCTGGAGGGAGGGAAGGGTTGCTGAGCCTCTCAGACTTGACAGGGTGGCTCTTCTCTTCTGGCCTCTTCCTCCTCATTTATTTTCTCTAGATCTTTCTCGGATTCTAGGCCTGTCTCGCCCAATCTTATCCTCTCCCCCTCTGTCCATTCTTCTCTCCTTCTCCTTACTCCTCATTCTTTGCGCGTGCACGCTCTCTCTCTCTCCTCCCCCACCTCATCCTTTCTGTTTCCTCTCTCCCTCTTTCTCCTTCCTTTTCCCTGCCTCCCCCTACTGTCTCTCCCTATCTCTCCTCCATCTCACACCCTTTCTGCCTCTCATTCCCCCATCACCCTGCTGTCCTTGTGTCTCGCTATTCCTGCCCTTCTCCTGCCATCCACATTGGTCACACAAATTAGCTGGCTCCCAGTTCAGGTCTGGTGGGACCTGGTAGGGGAGCACAGGAGACGTTGTGGAGGGTGAGGGGCTCCCCCCACCCCACCTGCTTCAGGGGCTTGGCATGAACTGTGAGAAGGATCGTGGGGCCTGCTGCCAGGTGTCCTGCCAGGGCTGGGGGTGGGGTCAGTCATGGGGCTGAGTGCTCACTGGCAGGCATCTCGGAGCAGGTGGCATCCCAGCTGGCGAGGGGAAGCTGTGGGCGAGAGGTGTTTCGGGTAGGCACCTTGGCCAATGGCCTTCCTGTTGTGTCAGTCAGGCCTTCAATAATGTAGCCCGGCCCTCAGTCATCCTGTCCTGTGCTTTGCTCCAGGCCTGCCCCAGACTACCCTCAGTCCTCCCCACAGCCCTGCCATTAGCCCCACTGAGCAGCTGAGGAAATTAAGGCCTTGTGTATAACATAACTGGCCTCTCTGTTGATAAGTCCAGCCGGGATGGGTGTGACACCCAGAGATAGGCTGACTAGATGTTCCATTTTTAACAGAACAGAAAGCAATAGTACTGTCCCATTTCAAATGGTGTGTGTGGTCAGCCTACTGACACCTTGAATTTAGCCCAGTGAGACTAGGCTGACCATACATACCATTTGAAATGGGACAGTCCCGTTTTCTGTGTGGTCAGACTACCCAGAGGAGCCCCCTTGCATCCCACCCTGTCTTTGACACTAGTGGCTACTGGATCTGAGCTCTTGGGGATAAATATTGGGATCATTAGCTAGGTCTCCTGTGTGTGTTGAAGGACTGTGAGGGAGTGGTTGTGTGCCTGGGGCAGCCATGTCACTTCTCAACCCAGGAATGTGGGTGGCTGGGGGTACACAGCTGTTTCAGTCATGAGTGTTATTATCATCTTGAAAGAAGTCTATTGTCAGCCTTAACAGCTGGACACTGCAGTCAGGGACATAGATGCACACCCAGCATTAGGATACTACAGATAGTGGGAAACATTGGTAACATGCTTACTCCTAAGCCCTTGACACATATTTTCTTGTTAAATACCCAAAGTACCCTCTGAAGTAGATGCCAAGTTATCCCCAGGCCCAGAGAGATTATATAAAACTCGCATGTTCACACAGCTGGAGGAACAAGCACTGGAATGCCCCCCACACACACACACATACCAGTAGTCTGTCTCCAGAGCCTGCACTCTGCATGTGACCTTCTGGGGGTGTGGGACACGTAGTTCTCAGACAGTGTGCCCCAATTGTGTCACAAGTGTGTAACTTAAGGGATAGTCATTCATTTTTCCTTCCCCCAGTTTCTCCCTATCTGGGGACTTTAGCACCAAACACCTGGGTAAGATGTCAAGCCCCTTGACCTTCACCACAGCCTTAGTCTGAGAGTCATTCACTTTTACAAAGGTGTGCTCACTGGGTACCATACAGCCTTCTGGACACTGGGGACTATGCACAGGAACCACTTGTCCTTATGGAGTTTACTATCGAGAGGGGAAGCAGACAGTGAAAAAGACAGTAGACAAGTAAAAAATCCAGAGTACACGAGAAGGTGGGATGTATTTGAGAAGAAAACAAAGGAGAGACAAGGTGGTCAGAGGCCTCCCTGAAAAAATACCATTGATTGAGGTAAAGGAGCGAGTCCACACAGGTGTCAAGTGCAAAGGCCCTGAGGCAGGAAGCTCTCTAGTGTAGGCACAGGAGGGAGGCCAGTGGGGATTGAGAGGAGACGCAGGCTGTGTAGCTGCAGTGAGAGCTTTGGCTGCTATGCCAGGTGAATTGGGAAGGGTATTAGCTGAGGTAAGGCCAGCTGCTGAAACAGACTGCAGTGCTCCTGACTCACAAGTTGCCTTCCATCCCAGGACCAGTTTCTTTCTGTTCTGGGACTCCAGCCTCTTCTGAGTCCTGGCTGGCTATGGGACAGAAGTAGAAGCTCCTGGCTGGGAGCACACAATCACTCGGAATTCCACTGGGACTCAGCCATGTGGAATATCTACAAGGGATGTTGGGAAATGTAGTCTATGGGGTGCCAGGAGAAAGAGACTCAGGTTTGGTGAGCAGCTGGCCTGTCTTTCACAGAAAGTGATAAATAGGTTATCAGTCAGAGAGGGACATAATCTACGCAGGTATCCATCCACAGGCTCCCTGTGGGTGCTCTGGGGAGGACAGACTGTGGAGAGGTGGGGCAAGGGTGGGAGTCAGGGGACCAGGGAGAAGGGACTGCATGTCCTGGCATGGGGAAGTGGGGATCACGTCCAGGGTGCACAGGGAAGGTGGGAGAAGCTGTCAGCATGTGGATGTATTTTGGGTGCAGTACCAACAGGTTTTTCTGACAGATTGGAAGTGGGTGAGAGAGAAAGGGAGAAGTCAAGGATAGCCCCAGGACTTGGCCTGAGCTACTAGATGACAGAGCTGCCATCCACTGCAACAGGGATATCCATGAATGCTGCAGGCTTTTTCTGAGGGCAGATTCAGAGCCTAGAGTTGCTGAACAGAGTGTTAGATGCCTGTGAGACCCCCTTGGTCGGGTAGGGGCAGCAGAGGAGGCAGTGGGATATAAGAGACTGCAGCTCTACAGGCGGTCCAGGCAAGAGCTATCCACATGGAGGAACCAGGGTGGTGGCAGCATCATAAAAATAGATATTTAGTCTTTGTTCCCAGTTCCTGACACAGAGCTCATAAAAACCCTAGGAATTCCCTAGGGTGATAGAAATGTTTTTCATTATCATAATTAGTCCCTTTCATAAGGAGCCCCTTTGGAACACACCTGGGTCTATACTAATGAGGTGACTTAGGGAGGGGCTCTTAGATAGCCTCAGGAGGGGGGCTGGTCACCAGAAAGACCAAACATGAGATTAGAGGGTAGAGATGGATCTCTCAGCCCCCCACCCCCAACCCCCAGGAAGTGGGTGGGGGCTGGAGTTTGGGTTATAAAAACTCTTGAACAGTGAGGTTAAGAAAGCTTCAGGATTGGTGACATGTGGAGCTGCTGGGAGAGTGGTGCACCTGGAGAGGGTATGGTAGCTCTATGCCCCCGCCCCTATACCCTGCCCTGGGCATCTCTTCCATCTGGCTTTTGCTGAGTTAGGTCCTTTATAATAAAACTGTAAACAGAAATAGAGAATTTTGAGTCCTCTTTGTTGTTCTAGCAAATTATCAAACCTAAGCAGGTGGTCAGTCTTGGTAACTCTCAGTCTACTACCAGAAATATAGGTGGCCCAGGACTTAAATACAACCCTGATTCTTACTTCAGCTGGGTGTCCATCAATTCAATACAATTCTCACACTATTCACCTGGAGTTAGCGTCAGACCCCACTTCAGATGCCAGATTAAACACCATCAGCCCAGCTGAGCCCCTAGGGTGAGTGGAGTACTCAGGAGAGGCCCTGGCTAGAACCTTCCAGACCTGTAAGAGCAAAAGAGGCTGAGAAGGAGCCATCAGGGAGGTGCTAGGAAACCAGAATGGGTCTAGGGGCTGAAGGAGGAGTCTCTTTGAGGAGCAGGGGTGACTAGGGAGGATGGAGACTGCTACGTGTGGCAGTAAGGAATCACACTGTCCTGGTGAGCCCTCAACAAACTTCAGCTGCTGCTGCCACTATTGTAACTGTCCCCTTTCCTCTGTCACCACAGTAGACAATGGCCTGGTGGCTGGCAGCTCTGACTCATCCAGTTCCGGCTCAGGCTCTGACTCCGAGGAGCCCCCTGAAAGCCAGCCAGCCAAGGTGACAGTGGCAACAGCGGCAGTTACCCCCACTAGCCCAGCAGGCAGCAGTGGGCTCATCACGCAAGAGGGTGTTCACATCCCCTTTGACATCCACCACGTGGAGAGCCTGGCTGAGCAGGGCACCCCTCTGTGCCCCAACCCAGCAGGCAGCGGCCCTGAAACCCTGGAGACGGTGGTATGTGTGCCGGTGCCTGTGCAAGTGGGCCCAGGCCCTGGCACCCTCTTTGAGAACATGCCCCAGGAGGCGCTGGGTGAGGTCGTGGCCAGCTGTCCCATGCCAGGCATGGTACCCGGCTCTCAGGTGATCATCATCGCAGGCCCCGGCTACGATGCCCTCACGGCCGAGGGCATCCATCTCAACGTAGCAGCAGGCAGCGGTACCCCCAGTGGGGGCCTGGGCGACGAGGTGCCCTGCTCCATGATGGAGAGTGTGGCGGCCTACACCCAGACGGAGCCTGAGGGCAGCCAGCCCAGCACCATGGACCCCACCACCATGGCTGGCATGGAGACCAAGAAAGGTCTGGGGGGTTATGCTAGTCTGGAGGGAGGGGGGAGGGGGAGGAGTGGCCCCAGAGCAGCTTCATCGACAGCCTTGGTCCCCACGGACACCCACCCTATGTCCACTCCGTAGAGAAGGAGGACCTGTACATGCTCAAGAAAGAGGAGAAGGAAGAGCCAGTGGCTCCAGAGCTGGCAGAGCTGGCAGCGACAGTTCCTGAGAGTACAGAGCCTGAGGCAGAGGCAGACGGGGAGGAGCTGGACGGCAGTGACATGTCAGCCATCATCTACGAGATCCCTAAGGAGCCTGAGAAGTGGGTGTCGGGTGGGTGGGGGCAAAGATGAGGACAGTTGGCCGGGTGTGGGAGCCCCGAGGCCATGGGCCCCTTCTTCTCCAGGCGGCGGCGGAGCAAGCGGTCACGGGTGATGGATGCCGATGGCCTACTCGAGATGTTCCACTGTCCGTATGAGGGCTGCAGCCAGGTGTATGTGGCCCTCAGCAGTTTCCAGGTGAGGCCACCATCCAAGTGGCTGGGCGGGGCCTGCTTCTGTGTCCAGCTGCCTATACTCTGGGGTCTAAGCAGTATGTCAGTAGAGGGCCCCAGCACGTGCCACAGAGCTGATTTCAGCTGCTTCTCACAGACCCTACCTCAGCCATGGAGCACCAAGTGTCTCCTTGCCACGTTCTCTTCCCACTCTCCAGGGTACCCTTCTTGCCTCTTCAAACTGCCAAAGTCTCTCTCTCTGCATGCCCCAGGTAGCTCTCTGGTTCCGGCCTGGTAGCTCCCCACATAGCCCTGCTCTTCCAGTGGCCCAAACTCCTGCCTCTGCCCAGGCCTCCCTCTCAGCTCAGGATACCCCTGAGCCCACCAGGAAGCCCACTCTAGTCCCCCAGTTCTTGTGGGGCCTGTGAGCCTCAGATCACTCTACCACCAGGATGTAGCTATAGTTTGCCCTCTGGACCTGGATGGGATGCCCCAAGGGCAGAGACAGGGTCCTGTTACATCCCCACTTTGGGCACAGGAGGTGACACCAGTAGGCACTTGAATTTGCTGAGTCATGTTTTCATGAAGCACATATTGAGCACCTGCCAGTGCCAGGCCTGGTGCTGGGCACTGGAGCTATAGATGTGCTAGTGAATTAAAAAGTGAAAGAAAAGAATGAGTGACTTGGGGTTGCATACTCCAGGTCATTAGGACAGCATATCACCATAGCAAAGAGCTCACTGTTTGGCTGACAGCCCTGGAATTCAGGCTCAGCCCTGCCACTGCCCAGCTGTGAAACACACGCCAAACCAGAGAGCCTCTGGAGCCTCGGTTTCCCCATCTATAAACTGAGCTAACGTCTGGACCCCTTCATAGGGTTATGGCAAAGGTGACTGCTGTCCCTGTCCCATCCCAGAGCCTGTATGTAGCAGGTGCTACGTAAAACTATTTTATCCCAATTTTTCCCCTGGACCCTGGCTTCTAGCTAGGAGGCCCTCCCAAAGGCAAGGCCAACCCTCTTCCCTCTTCCAGTGAGGTCGGCTCCAGCCTGCTTCCCAGCTACCCTCACCTGTGCCCACTGCACCCACAGGCCCACTCTTGCCCCTCTCGCCCCCAGAATCATGTCAACCTTGTGCATCGGAAAGGGAAGACAAAAGTGTGCCCTCACCCTGGCTGCGGCAAGAAGTTCTATTTATCCAACCACCTGCGGCGGCACATGATCATCCACTCAGGTCAGGCCCAGGGGCCTGGGCCTTGGAGCCAGGGCCAGGGCAGGTGGGGTCAAACCCAGGTGCAGGACTGCCCCTCTAAGTCTCTTCCCTGTCTTCCACATGGGTTGGTGTGAGATGATGGAAGTACAGTGCTCAACCCAGTGCCCTCTAGGCACCTCTCTGGCACTGAGTAAGGTGGAACTGCACAAGTCACAGTGATACTGACTATTATAAATCATGTGGAGCTGGGCAGGGGCTGGCTGTTTATTCTCCAACTCAAGGCCCCTTGGCTTCTCCACTTCTATAAGCATGTCTCATGGGAGTAGTTCCAGGGTTGAGGGAGGACAGTGAACCACAGATGGCTAGGATGAGGAAGTGAGCTTGGGGCAGGGGCTCTGTTTCTTCTACTCCAAGGTCCTCCTTGACCTAGGGCATGGGCTGTGGACACAGTGGCCAGCACAGTTACCTGTGCCCTGCAAAAGGGAATGGCTTCAAATTTTTCTAGACCAGACTTTGAGTTTTTATATGAAGTCATCTCAAAGTTCAAATATTGGAGTCAAATTCAGACCCATCTTGGCTTGACTATTTGCACCTTGTACCCCTCAGGGACCCAAATTCACATTTCAGCTCTGCCCTGAGGTGTTCCTGGGCAGCCTCCTTGAGCCTCAGGACCCTCAGGCAGTGAGCCTCCCTTTTTATTAGCCGCTGTTCTTATTAGAATCGGCATTCAAGACCTAAGGATGTGGGATTTGGTCTTTCTGCCCCCTCCCTGGTCTCTGTAGCACAGCAGAGACACCTGACAGCCCCCTCTCCAAGGGTGGAGTCCTTAGCCTTGCGTTTTCCCCAGGTGTTCGTGAGTTCACCTGTGAGACCTGTGGCAAATCCTTCAAGAGGAAGAACCACCTGGAGGTACACCGACGCACACACACTGGAGAGACGCCTCTGCAGTGAGTGACGGGCGTTCTGCGAGGAAACTGGGAGGGAGGGGATGCAGTCCTGAATCAGCACAGTCCAGTTCTTGTGGGCAGGCTCCACCCAAGTTTCCTTGCCCACTTCCATGTGCTCTCCGGTCCCTGATGGCACTGCCCATTTCTGGGGCTGGCCCCACCCCTGTGGTTGAGCCCCAACCCCACCTTCTCTGACCCCGCCCTGGTGCCTCCCCATTCCCGCGGATTCTCTGCAGGTGTGAGATCTGTGGCTACCAGTGCAGACAGCGAGCATCTCTCAACTGGCACATGAAGAAGCACATGGCCGAGGTGCAGTACAACTTCACATGCGAGCGCTGCGGGAAGCGTTTTGAGAAGCTGGATAGCGTCAAGTTCCACGCACTCAAAAGCCACCCAGACCACAAGCCTACCTGAGCCACCTGACCACTGATCATCCCTATTTATTTGTCCGCTCGGACACTTTGCCTGGGCCTGTTGGGCCTGGATTGCTGTGTGGGCTGCCCGGACCGCCGGTCGGAAGGAGGCATCCCTGTCCCACACCAGGGCTGGTCCCCCCCAACCCTGCCCTGTCTCCAGAGCTGGTGCCTGGGGCTGCACTACTGGAACTGTTTCAAGAGAGCAGAGCGAGATTAAAGAGCAGAAAGGAGATGCCCTTCCCCAAGGCCTGGATGATTTGGGGGATTGTGGGCTCCTCTTTTATCCAACCTGGTCCCTTCTTGAACAAGGCCTAGGGTGGGGGATGAAAAGGATGCTCCTACACACTGGGCAGAGGGCCCTTTCCTGTCAGCCTCAGCAGTGCCTGGGCAACCCCAAACACTCCCTCTCACAGAGTTAGGGCTAGGTGATTGGCCAGGCAGGCCACTGGACATCTCTCCCAGGACTAGATTCTGATGCTCGGTCCTAAACTCCCTCATGGGTCACTCATTCCCCACCCTAGAGAGCTCAAGGACCATTTGGGGAGATGTTCAGTACAGAAAATAGAGGATATATCCGGGGGTGTTGTTTAGGTAGGTGGTCAGGGAGGTCCTCTCTGTGGAGCTGGCAATTGAGCATGGACCAGATGACAAAGAGGTTCCATCCCTGAAGAAAGCTAGGGGAGGCAAATCCCAGGCTGAAGGAACAGCCAGTGACAAAGCCCCAAGGTAGAATGGGCTCAGCGTGTTCCTGGAACAAGAAGCTGCCGGGGGAGAGGAGTTGGCAGCGGCGGAGCAGCTGCCCTGGCCCCATTTCCCGGAGGAGGATGCTGAGGCCTCCGCCTCCTCATCCTGCAGGCCGCTGGGGAGTGACACCAGGCCGCATAGCCGCCAGGTGGCGCACAAGCCGCTTGGGCCCTGGTGGCTTGTGACACCAAGTCGCGCAGCTGCCATGTGACCGCGGGGACTGCAGCCGCGAGCCGGGGCACGTGCCCTAGGGAGCCCTGAGGCGCCCGGTGCAGATAGGCCCCGCCGGATTCTTACCAGCTCGTGGGGCGGGGCCGCCGCTAAAGTCTTATTTTATGCTTCGGACCGGGGATCTACCCCAGCCAGCGACAGAAGTGTCGGCAAGGATGAGCAAGTCTGGCCATTGGGCCCGTTCCCCGCCAGCTGCCCCCTCTCCCACCAGGCTCAGTCCCCTTCTCTATCCCCGCACAGCCGGAGCCAGCAGTTTCCATGGGAACCGCGGTAGGGTCTGCGCGGCCAGGAGTAGTCCCCTTCCCGGCACAGCCACAGCTTCTGATCCAACAGGAGTCGGATCACGGGGTGGGGCAAAAGCCATCGCTGGCGGTCCCCAGGGTCGACAACCACGTTGCCCCAGCTTACTCAAGAAGGGCCACCTGGGGACCCGCATCGCCGCCGCCCAGATTGTGCGGGCCACAGTAATTGGCCTGCCCTCTCCATCAACGTGGCAGCGCTCTCGGCTACGCGCATTCTCATTGGCTCAATCTCGAAGGCGTCCTCCAGCAATTCGTTCTCTAGGGCCGTCCCTGATTGGTCAAATTAGGCTTTCTTCGCAGCGTTTGCTGGCATTCTCGGACAGTCTGGAGCCTAAAAGGGCGTTCAGGGGCGAGGTTAGGGTAAGGACTGAGACTCTTAGATTTAGGGGGTCCTGGCTACCGCTACCGCAGCTACCTCGATGGGGCCGTCAGGCTGCTGTCTATGGTGCTGAAGCCTCACTCTCAGGTGTCCCGCCCTAGTGAGCAAAACTTGCTCCTGATGGCGGCACCGACGTAAACGTGCACTAGCGCCCGCACACCCACGGTAGATGAGCCACCTTCTATTGCCTTAATAACGGCCAGGTCTCCCCAGCAGAAAGGGAGCATGACTCCACAAACAGACCAATTATAAGCCTGGAAAGCCAAGATATTTACATGGCAGATCTGCCCACTCTAAATTTATGGGGCCTGAGAACGTCCATTGGTTTTTCTGGGATGGCAGGGCGCCAGCGGGGTTTATCCAGAACCCTAAGCCTCAATCCTCTTTACTCACTTCGCAGCAGTGCTGAGTGCCCCTCAACTGTACGGTGCCAGCCTCCACCTTTTGAATCCTAGAGATACCTAGCCTACAGGGTTCCTTCTGAAGGTGGACTAGGACCCCTGCCAGCCCCACCTTCCTCCCTTAGTCTTGGGGCACTACACCGGTTCCCCCAAATCTGGGGACCCAGGCCTCTGTCCATTGAAGTCTTGGTTCCTTGTCCCTTTCCAGTCCTCTTGGTGGATGGCACCTCCAGAAGGTCGTACAATCGGGCCATACCTCCTCATACTCTTCGCTTCTCCGCTCTGGGTGCTAGACAGAGGAGAGCTCTCCCTGTCTATCGACCAGAAAACCCTCCCCAAAAGGGGCGCCAAGATAGGAAGCAGGATCCGCTTGGGCAAAAGGCCCAAATCTGGCGACACGAGTCCTCAGGAAGCGACTCCAGGCCAGCGCGCGCTCTCTTCCACCTGCCGCGCCGTCGGGAGCCGCGAGGAGGCGGGGCTCCGCTGCTGCAGCCAATAAACGACGCCGGCGCTGGCAGCTGCTAATATAAAGGGCTGGGGGCGGCGGCGGCGCGGCCCAGATCGCGGAGCGCGCAGCGCGGGTCGAAGGGTGGGAGGGAGGGCGGGCGAGGGGAGAGGACTGAGTTCTTGGAACCGGACAGGCCGGGCTGAGGGGCGGCGGCGAAAGGCAGAGTGCCGCGATCTCTGTTGGGAAGCGCAATCTCCCCGGGCCCCGCAGGGCCGCGCAGGGGGTGTTCTCACTCCCGCGCCTGCTCCCTCTTTCCATCCCCTGCCGCCCGCAGACCACTCCGGGGCTCGGTTATCCGCGCGCGCGTTCCGGGCTCGGGCCCGTCTCCGGCCCTCGAGGGAGCTGCCGCCTTCACCGACACCTCTGCAGCGACCGCGCCAGAGGCCGCCCAGGCAGGACCCCGGCGTGAGCATCGAGCTCCCCCCAAGGAGTGTACCACCCCCGGAGCCGCCCTCAACACGGACCGCGCCCGCCGGGCACACAAGAATGGTCACTGTAGGTATTCACTGTCGCTGAGAGGGAATCTGGTCGAGAAAGGGTTAGGCACAAGCTCCGCGGAGATGGAGTGGTGGGGGGTGAGTGGGGGGGGGTAGGACCAGGCCTAGCTAGGCCCAGGTGGGGGGGTAGGACCGAGCCTCGGGGCCTGAGTGGGCAGGACCGCGCCCAGAGAACTGAGGGCGCTTAAAGTCTGGCCTGAGAGGCCTTAGGGAGCCGAGCTGAGATGGGGGGCATCCTACGGCGCCCTGGGGGCAGGATTGCCCCTCTCCAGCAGGCCCGATGGGGGAGGGGCCGCGGCGGCCGAGGATACTTCCTCCATCCAGGCCCGTACCCCGCAGGCCGCCCAGACAAATGCAGGGCCCTAATCACTGGTCCTGGGCCAGAACAAGGCGGCAAGGCGTCACTGGGAACCCCGGGGAAGCGGGTGGCGTCGGATCGCGCGCCTGGGCCTCGGCTGCGCCGGGGAGCCGGTGTCTCGTCCTCGAGCCGTCGACCTTGCGGCAAGCGGGGAGGGGAGAGGAGGGGGCGCGCCCGGAGGCCCCGCGGGCCCGCCGCTGCTGCCGCGTCCCTTTGTTTCTCAGCGCTTCTTCGCGGGCTGTAGCATCGCGCGGGCGCCTCAGGCTGCGGGGAGGAGGAGGGGAGAGAGAGGGCCCACGCGGGAGGGGGGGCGGCGCTTCTCAGCTGCTGGATCCCCGTCCCCCGGAGGATGGGATAAGGGGCTTAGACAGGCCCCTTAGGCCAGGTCCAGGCGCCCCACCCCGCCAAGGCTCTGGGCCGCGGGGTGACCTTGAGCGCGCCAGCTCGCTCGCCCGCGCCACTCGCCCCGCTACCGGTGCTTTCAGCAGCCACGGAGCTGGTCAGCTCCCCAGCGCGCAGCCACGCCCGACCACGCCCGACATGACCACGCCCCTGTCCCGCCCATCTAGGCCCCGCCCCCAGGACCCAGCGGGGCCGGCCTCGCCCGAGCCCTCGGATTTCCACTCTGCATCCCGGGCGTCTCCCGGGGGGCGGGGCTGGCCAGTTCTAACCCCACCCCGGCTCCACCCCCGCCCCCACCGCGCGACTCCGCTCCCGGCTCCGCCGCGCGTCCTTTGTCTGGTCCCAGCGCCCGGGCCTCCTTCTTCCGCTCTTCCAGCCTTTCACTTGTATGTGTGTGTGTGTGTCTGTACACTGTGTCTCTTTCTGAGCCTCTTTTTCGAGTCTTGGAGAGCATAGTGGATGGGGGATGCTCAGCACTCCCTCCTGGATCCTGGGACCCGCCCACCTGGCTCTGAGAATTGGCCTTTTCTGCTGTGTGACTTTAAGCCAGCTTCTTCCCCTCTGGGCCTCACGCTGGTCACTCAGGTCCAGGAACGTGAATGTGGCTTTCTAAGGACCCACAGAATCCCTACTATAGTCCAGCATCCACTCCTGTGATGTATTTCCTCCTTTGAAAAAGGGAAACAGATGCACAAAGAGGACAGGGTGTGGTCAGAGGTCACCGGAGAGCCTTAGAGGCTTGGTTCCTCCAATGGAGGGCACTCAAGCAGAGGCCCACCGTGGAAACAGGTTGGGAGGAAGTTAGGAGATAAATTGAGATGGTGAGGGCCCTGCATGGAGATAGAAGTGCCCAGAAGTGGGAAGCTCAGTTAGCACCACGTGGTGGCCCAGCCTTACCAAGCATAACCACTCAATGCCCTATTGTCATCAGTATCCAGGCATCTGTCACTGTGACTGGGGCTGTGGGGTGGGAGTGCAGCTGGGGGCCAAAGGGATCAGACACTGGAGGGTCTACATAGCAACCGACCTCAAGTGTGTTCACTGCAAAGTCCATATCAGATATATATGCAATGGCGCAAAAGAGTTGGAGAAAAAATGAGAGAGGGAGAGGGACACAAAGGGGTTCAGGAGGGAGAGATGGACAGAGGAGAGAGAGAAACAGGAGGGAAAGGGTGAGAGAAACAGAAAGAAGAGATCGAGAGGAAGAGCTAGAGAGTGGGAGGGAGGGTTTCATTGCTCCTAGTTGGCATCTGCCTCTCCATCCAAGGCCCTCCTCCCCTCTGACTTCACCCTTCCTTCCCTGGGACATCCTTTGAAGGTCCCTATGATCCCAATGTCATCCCAGGCCACACATTTGCTGTGGGCTGGAGCAAGGTGGGTGTGGTCTCCACCAATCTGATCCCCATTATCAGCTCATCCGGCTCAGCCGTGGAGGAAATGCAGGCGACACTGATCCAACTAAGCTCTGGCACAGATGGGAGGGAGATGGCATGGTGGTGAGATTAGTAGGCTGGGTCTCAAGATCTCAGCTAGGAACGCCCCAATCACCTCTTAACCTCCTCCAAGTTTAGGACAGCATTTGGGTTGCAGCCATTTGATCAGGAGTAAAACCATGACTGCGTCACCACCACCTCCCCCTGTCATCCTGGGCAAGTCACAGGTCCCTCTGTTGCTTAGTTTCTCCATCTGAGAAATGGAGAAATATCCAGCTTACCACGTGGTTGTGGGAAGTCAGTGAAAACTTTGCACATGGTCAGTAGGGCTGTGTACAACTGAATGTGTGTTGGGCTTCCACAGCAGACATTGTCAACCGATCACAGAACTCTACCTTGCTGAGCCTGGACAGGAATTGAAAATTTATCTCCCTACATGAAGGACTTCTGTGCCTTAAGTGAAGGGACAGAGGCCCAGAGAGGCAAAGTGAGTGTTAGAGGACACACAGTGAGGATGAGGAAGCCAACAGCTGGCATGTGGTAGTACCTAGTAAATATCTGTGTAATTGAATGAATAGTAAACTTAGTCAACAGAGTGGGTTTACATGTAGACACCCAAGGCATGGCATAGAGTGGGTGTTCAGTTTCACTGGGCTGTTATTATTTTTACTATTGGCCTTTTCATTAGGAAAGTGGACTCAGGAGTCCAAACCCTGGAGTTGAATTCTTCGTCCACCATTTACCTGCTGTCCAACCTTGTGCAAATTCCTACCTCTTCATTGAGACTCAGTTTCTTCATCTGTTAAATGGAGAAAAAAAAATCTCCTAACATTCAATATTGGAAGAATTGCCTGGAAATCAGAATTTTGTCTGGCACATGGCAGGCACTCGATATATGGCCATGTTATTAGTTAACTATTAATGTTCGGGGACACATAACCATGGAGTGTGCTCTACTGATTTACTACAGGTGCCTGTGGCAGACATTACTAATCAACCCAGTGCTTGTTCCTGCTCAGCCCAGATGTGGCTTCAGAATAATCCTCCAGGCAGCACCCCAGGTAGCTAATCTCATTCGAGATGCAGAGGAGTTGACCCTCTCTACCATACTTTTAATGAGAATAAATGGAAAAGAAGCAGAGACCCAGAGAAGAGCTAAGATCATCCCTGAAAACACAACAGCTGTAAATTCACAGAGCTGTCCCCAACACACTGGCTATAGTCATTAAAAACAGCTCTGAGAAAAAAAAAACAAACAACAGCTCTGAAGTCTGATGTAAACAGGTTTGGAGTTCCCCATTTATATCACCCATCTTTGAGCCCAGTTTCCTCACTTGTAAGATGGAAAATGTGTCACTGTCTTTCAAGATTGTTAAGAAGTAAAGTGAAATGAGTAAATGAAATGATGCCTTGAAGCACTTCACACAGTGCCAGGCATGTAGTAGGTGCTCAAAGGAGCAGAACAATTATTAATAGCAGGATTATGAGGCAGGGATGGTGGATGTGACAAACCTGTTTCCACTTTCTGTGGTTGTGCCCATGGCAGACATGGCTAACTGATCCCAGAATGCTTTCCAGCTGCACCCATACGTGACTTTAGATCTTTCTGTGGGTCACTGTGCCAGTAATTTGGAGTTTGTAGCAAAGTGGAGTAGAGAGGCCCAGTAACATACCTGAGGACACACAGCTGGGAAATGTTAGGGCCAGCACCAGTTTGGCAATGAAAGTTGGAAATACAGACTCTGGATCAGAAAAACTTGTGTGCAAATCCTGGTTCCACCATTACAGGCTGCATGATCTTTGATAATTTTCCAAACATCTCTAAATCTCAGTTTCTTCATCTGTTGTCTTAGCTGAGGCTGTTATAACAAAGTACCATAAACTGGGTAGCTTAAATATTTATTTCTCATAGTTCTGGAAGCTGGGAAGTTTAAGATCAAGGTACTGGCTGATTCAGTTCCTAATGAGAGTTCGCTTCCTGATTTGCAGATGGTTGTCTTGCTGTGTCCTCACATGGTGGAGAGAGAATTTCTCTCCTGTCCCTTTTTATAAAGACATGGATCCCATTCGTGCAGGGCTTCACTTTTATGACCTAATTATTTCCCAAAGACCCTACCTCCAAGTACCATGATATTGGGTGTTAGGGTTTCATATGAATTTGGAGCTGGACACAAGCATTTAATCCATAGCATCTACTAAGCAGGGGAATAAAACCCTCCTCTTTGGTGGGCCATTGTGAATAAGAAGAAAAACTAGGGGGAGTTCCCTGGTGATATAGTGGCTAGGCTTTGGCACTCAGAATGCTGCGGCCTGGGTTCGATTCCCAGCCAGGGAACTATCCCCCCCATCAAAAAAAAAGAAGAAGAAGAAAAATTGCCCATAGAGGGCTTTGCTCTGCCTACATAAAAGGAACAATATTTGGGAACAATTATGGTATTGTATTTTGGGTCAGGGATGGCTGAGATGATGTGTACCTGCTCACTCTGATTTCGTGCCCACAGCAGACATTGCTAATCAATTACAAATGGTCTCTCGTAATGAAACTGGATGTAACTTCAACTCCTTTTTAATTCATCCCTCTGTGAAGATCCTACCCATCAATTTGAGTTTTCAAATGAGGGAGACCTATTCCCCAGTCATGCCATAAGAAAAGACCTTAGGAATGCTGGCTACTTATGTCCATGACATACAACACCAATCAATCCACCAGCACTGTTTCCTTCTGAGCCAAGATGTGGCTTTAAAATTCTCGATATGGCCCCTAGATGTAAAATTGATGTAGAGTATATTTGAAAGTTGTTGAGAGAGAAGGTATTAAAAGTTCTCATCACAAGGAAAACAATTTTGTAACTATGCATCGTGATACATGTTAACAAGACTTATTGTGGTAATCATTTTGCAGTATATACAAATATCAATTTCTTATGCTGTACACCTGAAACTAATATAATGTTCTATGTCAGTTATATTTCAATTTTAAAAGTAGATGTTGGAAAAGAATATTCAATAAAATTAACATCTATCCTTTAAAAACATATCTTGTTAGGATACTAGGAATAACTTTAAACATCTTAACCTGATACAATCCATTTACAAAAAACCTATAGCAAAGATCATATTTAGCTGTGAAATATTTAAAGCATTTCCTTTACAATTAGGAGTAAAGAAGGCATATCATATTGTAACCCCTGCAATTAGACAAGAAAAATAAACAACAGGTACAGATTGGAGATAAAGAAAGAAAACAGTCATTATTTGCAGGTGTTATTATGTTATACATAAAAAAACCAAAATAGCTCAGTGAAAAACTAGGGGTGGGGTATAAATGCCTAGTGGGAAAATTATGCATAAAGCAATTACCTTTGGGGGAAGGAGGGAAGTACATAGTTGGGGAGGGGGACTTATGAGGCTTCAAAGTTAATAAAAATGTTACACTTACTATTCTGAAGACAAAAGTGTTCATTTTATTCTGAAAATGCACAAGTTGGTTTTATATAAACAGCCAAACACATATACAAAGGGATATATATGGCATTTTTCACAGGGAAATCATTTAAGTGCTTTGCTCAGTGTTCAAGGAGTAGAAGGGATTATTAGAATAATACGTTGTCCTCTCCCCACGTTCGAGCCCGTGTCAGACATGACTGATACATCACCACTATGCCCCTCCTTACTCCCTGTCCCTGGTGTGGGGACTGGGCCGTGAGCAGGTGTGGCCTGTTGTCTCCAGCAGATACTCGGGGCCATGGAGTCTCAGGTGGCGGGGGGCCCGGCCGGCCCGGCCCTGCCTAATGGGCCACTCCTTGGTACAAACGGAGCCACTGACGACAGCAAGACCAACCTCATCGTCAACTACCTGCCCCAGAACATGACCCAGGATGAGTTCAAGAGTCTCTTCGGCAGCATTGGTGACATTGAGTCCTGCAAGTTGGTTCGGGACAAGATCACAGGTGTGGCTGCTGGCAGGTGGGGAAGGGGATGGACAGAGGTGGTAGCCTCAGGAATACGCATGTAATGGGGGCAGGTGGAACCCTGGGGGATCTGAGGTGTGATGGAGAAACAGGTATGGCCCCAGTTGGGAGGTACTGGGGACAGATGGGACCCTGGAGGACCTGAGGCATGATGGAAAGACAGATGTGACTCCAGATGGGAGGTATTGGGGGCAGGTAGGAACCTAGAGGTTTTTGAAGTGTGATGGGGAGATAGGTATGGCTCCGGGTGGGGTGACTCAGGGGCGATGGGGACAGGTGGGACTCTGGGGCTTAAGGTGTGCTGGGGGTGATCAGCCTCTCAGGCCTGGGTCCCAAAAGACACTGGCAGGTCTGGGGAGTAGGTCATTGTCCTGGTCCTGCCCACAGGGCAGAGTCTGGGCTATGGGTTTGTGAACTACTCTGACCCCAACGACGCAGACAAAGCCATCAACACCCTCAACGGCCTCAAACTGCAGACGAAGACCATCAAGGTTGGTACCCTTATTCCCCTGTACTGCCTGTCCCCCTGTTAGTGCCCATCTCGACTATCCATTTCCTCTTTATGACTGTCTGCCAGGACAGCCCGCTTCACTGCCACCTATCCTCCTCCGCGGCTTATCCCCTGAGAGGCTCAAATCCCTCCCCCAAAGCTCCCCCCAACACCCCTCCTCCCACCAATGGCTCTGTCTTTCTGAACCTCAGTTTCCTCACTTGTCGATGGGGAAAATATCAGCCCCACATACTGTGGTGGCTCAGGGAGGGACCCATCCCACTGGCAGCAGGAGAGAGTGACCAGGGTCCTGTGGGCAGCCCCCTCCCTGCCTTTGTCATGGAAATGGGGGAGGGGCCCATCTGCCATCTGGAATCTAATTAGGGTCTGGGAGGGTGGGATTAGGGGTGGACCCTTCCCCTACCTTTGTACAATGCCCCTCCCCCACAACCTCCCCTCTCAGCAGCTGCAGCTGGGACCCTGGGAGCCCAGGTTCCCTAAGGGAAGGATTGCTATGGAAACCCCCCTCTAGATTCACCTGGGGGTGTCTGGACTCCGCCCCACAAATCTGGTCCTGAACCCTGGGGGAAGCTGGTCTGGGGAGTACTCATCAGGCCCCCAGTTCACCATGGGAACAGAGGTGCAGGAATAACTTCCTCTCCCTGATTGGTGGGGGAGGGGGGAGGGCTGGGGAGGGCAGGGTAAGATCATGGCCCGATCATGGCCCGATGGCCAGCTAGAACCAGAAGCCCCCAGGTGTGAAGGTACACCCTAGGGACGAACTGTAAAGCCCAGAGGGCCACTATGTGCAAGTGATGCAGCCAGTGCCTGTGTGTGTGTGTGCACCTAGGTTATAACGTGGATATTGTCCACAGCTGTGTGAGTGGCTGTCATCACTTAGGTTCAGCTTTAAGACTTTGGGTGTGTCACTGTGTATCCATGGAACATGGTATCTATTTGACAGGTGCTTTGTCACACACTGCGACGACTCTGGCTGTGACAGAGTGTTTATATGTCACAGTGAAGTTGTGTGGGTGTGTCTACCTGTGCCTCGTTTACGGTGGAATGTGTGTGATGTTGTGGGCTTGTATGGCACTATGACAGGTATATGCAACCCGCACTGTAATTATCTAAGATTCCCAGAGTCGCCATGAATGTAGCCAAGGCCATGTGGTATCCTGCTGGGGTAGTCACCATGGCTGTGCAATGGGTGGCACAGTGTGGCCATGTGTGTGTGTGTGTCTGTCTGGATGGCTGTGTTGTGTGGTCAGTCCCAAATGGGTGTTCTAGCAGATTCTGCCCCAGATATTTCCAGCCACCCATTGTGTGCCAGTCCCCATCTTGGAGAAAGGGTAAGGGACCTGGGTCAGTCCACATGGATGGACAGGAAAGACCCCTGAATACTTACTCTGTGCCTCTGATGACCCTCAACTCCACACACTTACCCATGAGCTCAGGCCTTCCTTATAGTCATCCCCAACTTTGATCCATCAACAAGTGCTCACCCCTCAAAGCTCACAGACCTGTGGGGGAGAGTAAAAACTGTCAAATACATGGCTATAATTTTTAATTATTATTACAGAAATAATAGCAGCTGATGTGTTTTCTTTTTTTCTGAGGGACCCCAGGTGTGCATAATGACATTAATTAGAATCTCCCCACCCCCACCCCAGAAGCACTGTCACCCATGCGCTCCCAGCCCACTTTATTCATTTTGTTAGTTTTTTTTAATTAGCTATTTCTAATCAAGTAAATTCCCTCACAATTCACAGCCCCAAACAAGAGCCAGATACCTAACAATGACTCCTATATACCCAAAGGTTAATTTAGTAATAGAAGAAATAGAAAATAGATATCAGCAGAAATAAGGGAAAGAGGAGCTCTTGACACCCCTACCCCACCCCTGCCAGCTACAGCTCACCCTGTTAGCACTGGGCCGGGGTGGGGGGTGGGGGCTCCATTCCATGGTTCCGGGACATTGGTAAACACACAATGAGATGGGGTCACACAATACTCGCTGCCCTATAAATGGACTTTTCTTTCTCCCACTTTACAATACTCACCACTGTTTCAGGAAAATCGATATCCACATCCACCATTTTTTAAACAGCAGCAGAGATTTCATTGTTGAGCTGGACCATAATTAATTACACGAATTGAATGATCGTACTAAAACATGTCTAATTCACAACAGAGAGAAGTGCTTTGGGAGAGTAATGGGTAGGGGACCCAATCCAATCAGATGAGAGGACTGGGAAGACATTTCAACTGAGACCTAGAGAGGAAGAGAGTTCCAGACAGAGGGAACAGGCAGTGCAATGGCCCTGAGGCAGGACTGTGCCTGGTGTTTGGGGAACAAGGAGGAGGCCTGTGTGACTGGAACAGAGTGATCGAGGGAGAAGTGGGTGGAGATGAGAGCAGGGGGCTGATGGAGCAAGTCATGTAGGGCCTTGTGGGCCATGGGAAGGACTTGAACTCTGAGGAAAGTAGGAGCCATGAAAGTTTCGGAGCCAAGGAGGGATGTGACCTGGCTCAGATGTTCACAGACGCCCTCTGGCTGCTGTGGGGGGAACAGCCTATGGGGTGGGAGGGTGGGATCCGGGAATCAGGGCTGAGATGCCTGTAGTGGTCTGGGTGAGAAATTGTGGTTCCTGGGCTGGAGTGGGGAAGTGAAACTAGGAGGAAGTGTGAAGATTCTGGATAATGAGGAAGGTGGAGCCAATAGGATTGACTGGACGTGGGTATGAAAGTCAGAGACGCATCAAGGACAACTGAGGTTGAGTCCTGAGCACCCAGGAGGACAGAGCTGTCATTACTGAGTCCAGGCAAGTAGGGAGCCAGATACAGCTACACTGAGTATGACCCCAGTGAGGACTTCTCATGGGGTGCCTGGAGGCAGATGTCACATAGGTGTGGAGCTCGGGTGCCAGGTCCATGGTTAGAATAGATATTTGGGAGTCATCAGAGTTCAGCTGGTGGCTAAAGACCTGAGTGACTCTCATGGTCCCAGTGTAGCTGGGGGAAAGGAGGGGCCAGGATCCCAGGCTTGCTTTCCAAAGAAATGTGAAGCATCACTGTTGATGGGATATCCCGCGTTGAGAGCATAAGCCAGGGACACGAGAGTCCCTGAGGTCCCTGGGGAGACATGTGACCCCAGGTGCATGGCTCCTTTTACCTCCTCAGCTGACAAGTCCCCCATCACTCTATGTAGGCAGGGCCATGGCCGTATTGTCCCAGCCACAGCCATGCCCTTCCCCCCATGCCCCAGTCAGCTGCACCCATGGTGACTACTCAAGAGATATTTGTTGAGTGAACAGATGAAGCATTTCTGTGGCTCATGGTGGTTCTGATGTGGCTTCTTTCTCCCCATCTGAGAAATGGGTCTTCCCCTCACGCCTGTCCTCCTAACCCTCGCCCAGGTGTCCTATGCCAGACCCAGCTCTGCATCCATCCGGGATGCTAACCTGTATGTCAGTGGACTCCCCAAGACCATGAGCCAAAAGGAAATGGAGCAGCTCTTCTCCCAATATGGTCGCATCATCACTTCCCGCATCCTGGTGGACCAGGTCACAGGTCAGGCTGTTGGGAAGGGTGCACCTGGTCGGGGGCACTGGGTGGAAGCACCAAGGTGGGTCCAGAATGGAGAAATGGGGAAAGCCAGGGCGAGAAGGAGTCTGAAGAGGTCATATAGGAGGGGGCAGGGTCCTCATGATGCCCTCACCTCCTGGTAGGTGTGTCTCGGGGTGTGGGGTTCATCCGCTTCGACAAGAGGATTGAGGCCGAGGAGGCCATCAAAGGACTGAATGGGCAGAAACCACTGGGTGCAACTGAGCCCATCACAGTCAAGTTTGCCAACAACCCAAGTCAGAAGACAGGGCAGGCCCTGCTCACTCACCTTTACCAGTCATCGGCCCGGCGCTATGCAGGCCCCCTGCACCATCAGACACAGCGCTTCCGGTGAGTCTCTGCTGCCCCCATCTCTGGATAACCCAGGTACTCAGACTAGGGTCACAAGGTTTGAAGCTATCCTCCCTGAACCCCATTCCAGCAGGTCAGGGGTACACTGATACAATACCCACATGTTGAGGCTGCTGAGGGCACCAAAGGGGAAACGTGGGAATCTGTCAGCTGCTGAGGCCAGGCCCTTGTATACAATGGGTGTTCAATGCCATCACAAGTGGCATCATCAGTGTTAAGAGTTTAGTGTCACCTGATTGGGTCCACCTCTGACTGCCCCCTCTCTTTCAGATATATTGCTCCAGCTGTCTGTGCCTCAGTTTCCTCATGCACATTTCAGAAATGTTTACTGTGTGCCAGGCACACTCTTTTATTCTACACAGCAACCCCATGAGCATGCAGCTTGTCTTGTCCCCATTTAACAGACAGGGACCCTAAGGCTCAGAGAGGGATTGTCACTTGCCCAGCTCAGGCACTGTAGTGAAGAGAGTCAAACCTTCCCTTCTGGGGACCAGAGCCCTGCAGGGTGGGGACAGGCGATTGGGCCTGGGCAGCCGGGAGAGGGAGGGCGAGGACCCAACAGGGCAGGCGAGAGGCGGTGCTGGAGTGACTGCGGTCCGTGCCAGGCAGTGTCCAGCCGGGCGGGGAGCGGGTGGCGGGGGCAGGGCTGATGCTGCTGGCCTACAGGGTGGGGGCAGGGAGGGCAGGCTGGCTGACTAGCATCACAGCCGGGATGTCCCCCAGTGACTACCCCTTTTGCTCCACAGGCTGGACAATTTGCTCAACATGGCCTACGGAGTCAAGAGGTAACAGTGCCCCCACCCCACTGCCCCCAGCCCCTCACTGTTTCTCCTTGGACCCTTACCCCGATGGTCACCCTTGCCACCTCACCCCCGGGAATGCCAGCTTACCTGTGTCTGCCCCTGTCAGGGAGTAGTGTGTCCATTAAAAAATTTGGGGGCTGTGGAGCCTAGTAAATACCTACAGAGAGCTAATACAGTATTTGGTCCATGGGCCCTCTCCGTGACCCTCTCCAGCCCAGTGGAAGGTGGACAGTGTTGCCTGGGTCACAGCTGTGCCTCCTGGTTCCCATGTTAAGTCTGAGTTCCACCTGCCACTATTGGTCATCTTTGCTGAGGGTCACAGACTGCCCTCTTCTGCCCTGTAGTTGGGGATGGACCTTGAGGACCCTGCAACATTGGTCGCATCCTTGACCCTATGAAAGTCCTGGGAGTTCCCTGATGGTGTAGTAGCTTAAGGCTTCGGCACTGGTGCTGTCAGCACTGCAGCCTGGGTTCGATTCCCAGTCAGGGAACTACCCACATACAAAAAACAAACAAACAAACAAACAAACAAACTGAAAGTCCTGTGTTTATTGCATCACGAGCTGTTGAGCGTACGCTGAGTGCCAGGTGTTTGGCTTGGGGCTGGGGATCCAGCATGGCTCAGCCAGACTTGGTCCCTCATGGAGATGAAATGATACTGAGCACAGTGCTTGGCACATAGTGAGCGCTCAATAAAAGGTAGCTGCTGTTATGATTATTGTTACTGTTATTGATTATCTCAGTCCAGTGAGAAAGGAAACAGACAGATAAACAGTGATCAGGGTGGTGAAGGGGACAGAAGGAATAATGGGAACCCAGTGGGGACCCCCAAACAGTCTGAGATGACAGAGTAGAAGTGAAGTTCCTGGCAGCAGGACCCGCTTTGTAAAGGCCAGAGGAGGAAGTGAGCAGTTAGTCCCAAGAGCTCCAACTGAATGGTTCAGGTGCTGGGGGTCCTCGCTCAGTTGAATGGAGATCTGGTGCCTCCTGTTTGCTAGGAGCTATTCTGAGCTGGGGCACCACAGGAACAAAATCTAGAGAAGGGAGAGCCAATACGTATATATACGATTTAAATGGGAAAAGGCCAAAGAGAGGTAGAGGGAGGAGGTGGCCATGTTATGGGTCAGAGTAGGCCACCCTGAGGGGGTAACAGTTGTGCTGAGACCTGAATAACAGGAGGGAAGTCACTTAACCAGCTATGCTCACAACCCGGCTCCCAGCATTGCCCTCCAGCCACATGGCTAGGTGGACAGTGGGACAAATGGGATAATGTGGCTGAGGGCAGGGTCAGGATGTGGTCAGAGTAGGGACAAGGGCCGCTGTGTAGGAAGATATGACAGGGGTTGGGGGAAGTGGTTAGGGTCAACAGGGCCAAGGACCAGGTAGGGCCAAAGGTTGTGGGGTCATGGCAGGGTCATGGGTGAGGACCTAATGTTAAGGTTAGTCAGAGGTCAGGAGAGAGTATAGGTCAGGATGGAGATTGGGGGCCGCTGTCTCACAGTGTGTGAGGTTAAAGGTGGGGTTATAGATGGAGGTCATGGTGAGTCAGGACAATGCAGGACTCACAAGAGTCCCAAGGTCAAGGCACAGTCTGAGGTCATGGCAGTGTTGCGGGTCACGAGGTCACAGTGGGGTCGGGGTCATGCTGGGGGTCAGGGCAGAGCCCGCGTGACCCCCAAAGTAGTCCCCTGTCGCTCATCGCCAGGTTCTCGCCCATCGCCATCGACGGCATGAGCGGCCTGGCGGGCGTGGGCCTGTCGGGGGGTGCAGCAGGCGCTGGCTGGTGCATCTTCGTGTACAACCTGTCACCGGAGGCGGATGAGAGCGTGCTGTGGCAGCTGTTTGGGCCCTTCGGTGCGGTCACCAATGTCAAGGTCATCCGTGACTTCACCACCAACAAGTGCAAGGGCTTCGGCTTTGTCACCATGACCAACTATGATGAGGCGGCCATGGCCATCGCTAGCCTCAATGGCTACCGCCTGGGCGAGCGCGTGCTGCAGGTGTCCTTCAAGACCAGCAAACAGCACAAAGCCTAAGCCACCGCCGCCCTCCCCACCCTCCCCGGGCAGCAGAGAAAGAGAGAGAGAGAAGGGGCCTGAGAGAGACAGCACAGGCAGACCCCGGACAGCATGAGGCCCCGCACCCCTGCAGAAGCCACAGGGTGAGCACTCTGGCTGGGAGGGTCTGCAGGGAATGGGGGGGCTGCCTGGGGGTCTCCCACCCCATTTTCCTGCTCCCACCCCAGGCTGGGCTATTCACTCTCTCGTCTTGGTTTTGTTCACGGCGATGGTTTTTGTTTCTTTTTTCGGCTAAAAAGAAAGCAGAGATGTGCCCCTACCCCCCCCTCAACCACCCGCCATGGGATGGCTTTTGGGGTGTGCTGGGGGTGCCTTCCAGGCCTCCCCAATGCCGAGGTGAGCCTAAACAGGGGAGGGAACAGGTTTAAAAATCCCCAACAAAGCAAGACATGAAAGGGGGTATGGGCATCCCTGGCCCAGAGTCCCTCGGTGGTGTGTGAGGAGCAGGGGGAGGGGCTGGAAACAGAAACAAAATGAAAAAGGGGGGGAGGGAAAGAAAAATTCTATTTTTGTAAAAAGGGAAAAAAGACCTCGTGGAGAATTTTTACTGGGGATTCTTGAACTTGAAAAAAAAAAAAAAACAAAAAAGACAAAAAAAAAGAAAATATTTTGACAGGCTATGTTTACCAACTGGGGCAAAGACAGGGAGCGGGGCTTAGGGGCTGGGGGGCCACAGGGCCACACAGAGAAACACAGCCACACAAAAGGGCCACACATGCACACACCCTACAGGGACACACAGCAGCACTGACTGACCCAGAGACATGGCCCAGACACATCTAGGAACTTGGCCAAACTCAGACACCGTAGACAAACATGGGTGAAACAGGAAACTGAAGTACAGGGCCACGTAAATGTGGCAGCAATAGAACATGGACATGGACAGACATGGACATAGGCAAATGTGTACACAGGCATGTGTGGACATGCAAACATTTCCATGCACATGAAAGTGGAGACACACATGTGGACACACAAATCTAGATGCCCAGTCATGGAGAAACAGACACAACACCCAGGAACACGCAGACATGCCCACAACATCCCTCAGGCCCAGGTGGGAGGTCCCAGCCCAGGCCTCCACCCAGTCTGCTTCCTGTAGCCAGGCCAGCCCAGCCCCTCCTCCGGGCACTCAACCCCAGTTGCCCCTGCCGCGGGTTCCCTGCAGAGCTCTCTCCTGGCTCATCAGTGGTCCCGGCCGCCTAAGAACAGGTGTGTACACACAGCGTCCATGCATCCAGACACACGATACCTCGTTCACTTTTGGCATCATGGTGGGCTGGAGGCAGCACCCCCCCCCCCAACTCTTGAGGCCAAAGGACCCCCTGTCCCTGAGGCTGAGCCTCCCCTGGGCCCAGGCCCTGGCCCATAGGCCGAGGAGGAGGTGGGGCCCTGAGGTTCTCCCAACCCAGGGCCTCCCCGGCAGCAAGCACTCGCTGCCACTCCCCACCAGGGCTCAGGGGCCCAGCCCACATTCCCTTCCTGTCCACTCGTCACCCCTTTCAGTTTGTTGGGTTTTTCCATCTTTCCAGATGAGTGAGGGCAGTGGACGCAGCCTCCATCCCAAGCCCCAGCCCTGGCTTCTGTCTGGACTCTCCCTCCCCCTAGTTTTCATTCTTTGTAACGAAAAATTCCAACAGAAGCCAAAGGCTGGAGCCCTTGGGAGCCCTCACAGCCCCCCACCCGCTACAGTGGGCCCAGTCAGAACTGAGAATTGCAAACCCCAATTTTAGATTCAGTTGACCTTCCTCCAGCGTCCCTGCTTTGGTGTCCGGTCATGGCCCCATCTGACTGCCCAGCTCTCTCTCCCCCACCCCTCCCCGGTGTTTGTTATTAAACGTCTGTGGAGCTTCTGCTGCAAGGAACAACAAAAATTTAAAAAGCAACAAAAAAACACGAATAGAAGAGAAAAAAGCGACAAAAAAAGGAAGAAAAAACACACGGAAGAGATTAAAAAAAAAGGAAAAAAAAAAAAAAAAAACAGACATAAACTGGCACCAGTTAACTTCTTGTACTTTTTTGCCGAATTTAGCTTCTTGTAGTTTTAACTTATTGCTATGTTAACTATTTATTCTTGTTGCCCTGTAAGGACATTTGTGTATATTTCTGTTCCTTCATCCAGTTTGCAAGTTTAAAGGAACCACAATGTTCTCTTTGTTTCTTTAAGTTTTGCTGAGACGTGGTTATGCCTAATTTATTTATAAAAGGGGAAGTGGAATCATTAAAGTAATAATAATAATTAATAACAGTAACAGTAGCCAAGTGGCACGGGGGGCACGTGCGCTTTGCAAGGCAGTCTCCCGTGCAGCCAGTGACGTCCGGGTCTCAATGGGATTATTTTTGCTCGTCTTGAGAATTTTTTCAGTCCTATTTAGCTGGTGAAAACCCTAGCTTGTTCTTGATACACGAACCTATTTATTCTTGTGGTTTTTAAGTCCTCCTGGATCTCCCCATTCCCCTCCAGCAGGGCAGGCCCCCCAGCGGGTCCCTCCCTCTCCCTCTGCTGTTTCTTGGGGCTTTCTCCCCTCCGCCCTCCTTGCACGTGGGAACACGTATGCACACGTGGACAGCGTGCTGGGGGCATCTGTGAGCAATAAGGGCTGGGTTTGTCCCCCACCATGGGGGGGACTAGGCTCTGGAGAGGGGCACTTCCCCCAAACCCCCCACTGAGGCCTAGGCCCCTGCCCCCCCCAAGACTGGGAGGGCACTTCTTTTTCTAAAACAGAACTCAGCCCAGCCAGCCAGGCCTCCTCCAGCGGGGCCAGCCCCTCACCCCAGGGGAGGGGACCTGGGATCTTCCACCTCCCTGGGGGCAGGGGCAGGGGCAGGGCCCATGGAGAAGGGCCTCAGCCTCCAGCCCTCCCTTCATCCTATTTATTCGGAAGGTTTCACATCACGACAGAGTCCATATGTTGGAGGTGATAAAGAACTGTTAAAAAAAAATAAAATAAAAAAAAAAAGAAAAAGAAAAAAAACCCAACAAGAACACTTTGCGTTGCATTTAGACTATTTATTACCGGATTACAGGCCTGGCCGCGGTAACAGACTTTTACATGGAATTGTTTAATTATTTGTACTTTTCATGCCAGAAAATAAAAGTTCAGAATCTTAAGGCCTTGATCAGGTGTCTGTGCACCAGCAACCGGGGAGCACTGGAGTGTGTGCTGTTTGTCCTGGCTATGTGGCCTCGTGCAGAGTGGTGTCCCTCTCTGGGCCTAGGTCTCATCTCAAGCTCCTTGGCCTACCCATAGCACAGATGAGACTCGGGGAGGGTAGGAGACCAGCTCAGGTGGAATCCAGATGGATGTGGCCCAGGGTCCCTACGGAGCTGGCCTAATGTGGGAGCCTAGGATCTGCAGACAGCTACTGTCCCCTGCATTCTGCCCTCTGCCCACCCTTGGCCCATTTCACACCTGAGCAAAGTAAGGCAGACACAGATGGGTAGGGGGGATCATTTATTTTTCAAGGTCACAGTCAATTCACTGTCCCCACAAGGAGAGGAGGCAGATGCCCTGAGCAGGGGTGGGCGGTAAGCCACCAGGCTGGGGGCCTGGGGAGGGGATGCTCCTTCAGTCCATCTTTGAAGGCTGCTGGGGCCTAGGAACATGGCTCTGTCCTGCATGGTCCCCCAGGAGCAGGGCATGGAACCCTTCGTGGTTCCTGCCCTCTGGGGAAGGGTGAGGAAACCCAGAAGTGCAAGTGTTGGTCCAGATTGTGGGGTGGGTGGGCAACACCACTGGGGGCTGGTTCCATACCTTGAGGTTCTAGGGCCAGAGTAAGAACCAATGAGAAAGACAGATGAAAACAGTGGCACTGGCCTAGGTCTGTTTTCCTTAGACCCCACTGCACCCCCAAACCTAGAAGACAGAGACCCACCTCCCTGCCCACCTGTGTGGCAAGCAGGACTAGAGCTCATCGTGTTCATCCTCTGCAGGCGGTTCCGGGGGCGGCTCCGGGCAGGCGGCTGGTGTCATCAGCTCCATGAGGTATTCGCAGCGACTGGGCTCCGTGGTGCTGGTCACCACCGTCTCCTTCCCACACAGCAAGCGCACCTGGGGAGGGTGGGGTGGGCAGGTGGGAGTTCAGGTGGGTAGGGCCAGGCCTAGGTCCCACCCACACCACTCACACCTGTACCCTGCCCCCATTCACTCACAGTGGTAGAGCGGTTGGGGCCCTGCCAGCAGCCCGTGCCTTGCTCATACTTCATGGCACTGAACTTGTCATGCTCAGGGCCAGCCCATGAGCCCCAGGTACTGTGGGAGAGTGGAGTACTGAAGGTGGGCCAACTTGGGGTCTGGGGTGTCAGGGGTGGAACAAGGGAAGGGGGACCCAGCCTGAGATCACTCACCCGAGGTTGGTGGGAGAGCCACCGAGCTTGGGTTTCTGTGAGACAAGCTTGAAGGGACAGAGCCGGTAGATATACCTGTCATGGGAGAGGGCTGGTGGGCAGGGGACACAGGACCCCAGCCACCCTGGTGTTCCCACACAAGGGGGTGCATATGCAAGCCCCTCAGACTCTACTGACTGCCCCTAAGGCCACTCCCCTCATGACCTTGCTCAGGCTTGTACCCGCCAAGTCCACCCGCCCACCTGCCCTTGGGGGCGGGTAACACACTCATTGGTGGTGAGCTCGTAGCACTGGCTGTATAGGTAGGCGAACTCCCCACTGGGACCGAAATCAAAGGAAATCTCCTGCTCCAGATTCCTGGAAGGAAAACAAAGTGGTGAAGGGGCAGCAGGAGCCACCAAGTCACCACAGACAGATTCAGGATAGTGCTGGAAGTCCCTGTGATCCAGGGTAGAGGGCTGTGTGAGGGCTGAGCTCTGGCTCCCCGCCGCCTGGGAACCTCAGGAGCTACTGCCACCTCTGTCTTGGAGGCAGCAGTTGCCTCGGCGACTCTCCATTACCACCTCCTCTGGGGAGCTGGGCACCAGACAGCTGTGGGGCAAGTGGAGATGCTGCCCCGCTGTGGCCACACCCACATCCCCATACCTGATGGACTCTTCCATGTCCCTCAAGGACCGCTCGGCCTCCTCAAACTTGTTGCGGGCCTCCTGGGCAGCTGATGGAGGATGGCGTGGGGAAGAAGTCAGAGAGAGGCACCCCTACCCTCATCCAGAGAAAGGGAGAAGGGGGGACCCAGACATGCCTTCTTCTCCACACCCCACCAGGCCTGCTCTGGCTGAGACTAGGCCCAGGAAGGCCCTCAGGGTCTTGCCAACCACAGAGCAGACTGCACCCCACTACCAAGGCTCTTGGCTTCCGAGGGAACAGCTCCAGGGCTCCAAGGGCCCCTGAGAATGGTGGGGTGGCATTGGCCTTCCCAGACCCCAGACAATCACTCCAGGCTGCCTCCAGTCCCCTAGCCTTGCTCAAGGAGCAGGTGGGGCCTGGTTCTTGGGCTCCTGCAGGTACAGGTGATAGCGATTTGAGTAGGGGCAAGGTCCCCTCCCTCCCAGGCCCAGTAAGCACTCACCGTCAATGAAGGCTTGTGTTTGCTCATCGTAGGGTGGCATTTTGTCCTCCTCAGTGGGGCTGGCTGGCTGGGAGGGCACAAGTGGGGGTGGGGCCTCCTGGGAAGGGGCAGTCAGTGAGTGACCCTACCCCTGGCCCCCCACACCCCCTTCTCCCCCAGACACACACCTTGGACTGTTCCCCCTGCACCTGCGAATCCTCCTCCTCCTCTTCTTCTTCCTCTTCCTCAGCATCCTCTTCTTCTTCCTCCTCCTCTGTGGGCGGTGAGGGCACTAGGGGTTGCTCCTCCTGGAGCTCTGTCAGGTCAGGCGCAGAAGGCACTGGCAAATCAGTGGGCAACACCTGATGGGCATGTGGGGTGCTCAACTCCGTGGACTTAAGGTCTGACCCCTATCCCCACTGCACTGGGTCCATGTGAACACCATCGTCCCAGGGGTAGCCTCAGTGTCTCTGTCCCTTCCAAGAGGCCTGGGGGTGGGAGGGTGGGGGAAGCGGGGGTTGAGGCAGCCCAGCTGGCCAGGGTGGCCCAATGACAGAACTGGAGGCAGTTCCTTTGTGAGGCATCAGGGGGTGGGACAAGAGGGTGCAGGACCACATCCCCTCCCCTCCCCCACTGACCTCAGACTGGTATTTGTCCCTGATGGCAGACCAGACACGATCATGGAAGGTGGCGGCATCCATCTGCATGTCTCCCCCAAGCAGGGTCTGTGTGTATTTGTTGGGGTGGTGTCAGGACAGAGGCCTCCAGGTGCCCCTGCTGTGTCCCAGGTACTCGCAAGGTGGGCCTCAGGCTGTGGTGCCAGGCCTGGGACAGACTGCGGGAGGCGCAGCAGCCAGAAGGGGGCAGCACAGGCCAGTGGGAAGAGGAGCCCGCCCCCACCAAAGGGAGTGACCAGGGAGTGAGAGAGAGGAAGACAGCAAGAGCAAGTAGCACCAGAGCACTAGGCCCTCAAAGGGAAAGGCCAAGGATGGGCAGGAAGTGATGCAGCAGGGGACAGCAATAGAGAGGAATGGAGGAGCAGGGTCCAGATTGCACGGAGACAGAGAGCCACAGGCCTGCATGTAAGAAGTGTGAACTGCGTACACAAGTTTGTGGGAGCCAGTTGGGATATGTGGGTAGGAAGAGGTGTCTGGCTCTGTCCCAACCAGACACCTGTGGCAACCACGTGACCCCACCAGGTCCCAGAGGGCAGGGAGAACTGGTGCTGGGTGGTTGCCTTCCTGGCTCACCCAGGTGACACAGCCACATCAGCCATGCAGGGCCCCCCACAGCTTTGATCCAGCGCCAGCAGAGAGCTTTCCATGGGAACAGCCCCCTCCAGCCTGTCTCTGTGCCCTGGCCCTTAAGTCACCTGGGGCAATCCCCTCTAGCAGTCCCAGGCCAAGGGGCAAGGTGCAGTACCTGGGCTTCCCCTTCTGATAGCGCCCCATCCCCATCCGTGTCCAACTCTGGGTGAGTCTGCAGCTCAGCCACTGAGACCCTGCAGGGGCACAGGCAGAGGCCATCAGAGGGGTGAGCAGCAGGAAGTCAGGAGAGGAGCTCTAGGGTGGACTCCCTCCAGCACCCACCCTGGGAAAAGCAGGTCCAAGCTACCCAGTCCCCAGCCTCCTACCCACTCAAATCTCCACAACACTGAAGGAGCTCAGAGGAGAGACAGAGACCTGGATCCTCTGTGTTCCTTAAGACCCTTCTTCCTGACCCACTAGCAAAGCAACATCCATTCCCTTCCACTCTCAGAACCCAATACACCCAAATACAATACACACTCTGCCTGGCACCCTCCACTCAGCAGAGCCCAAATACACATGATGGCCCAGGCATCATATCCTGTCCCCACCCATCACCATTGCCAATCAGGGAATGACATGCTCTGCCCATTCTGCCCCCTGGTCCCCCTCTGAAGCACCCTGCTACCTGCCAGGGTGCCTGCTCAGCCCCTATGTTCCCACAGCCCACTCTCCATTGAGCCATTTGTCTGGAGTCAGCCAGCAAGTTCAGGGGCACAGCTGGGATTCAAAGGGGTCTGGCTTTGACCACGGCATAGGCTTGGGAAGAGTAGTGGTATCCCTCGGCACCTCACTCAACTCCTTTAAAGGGCAGTTTTCTTCATCTCTTCCCTCAACCCTGGCCTGTTCTAGACCCGTTTTACACATGAGTAAGTAGAGGCTGAGGGCTTGGGACCAGCTCAGGCCCTATGGCTGGGGGCGGTGAAGGGGCTGGCTGGTTTCTAAAGGTGGGTGGGTGGGAGGAAGGGACTCTAGGCCCACAGCAGGGTGGGCATCACAGGCACACTCACGCCCCATCCATGTCGTCATCCAGCTCCTGAAAGGCATTGGCTGCCAGCTCCTGCTCCCGTTGGGCCTTGGAGGCAGCTTGCTGCTCTGTGGAGAGGCCAGCTTTGTCACCCTCTGCCAGCTCCCACAGCCCTGAAATCTGCCCTTACCCCAACACCAGCTGTGTGCCTAGCCCTAAGCTGGGCACTGGGGCTGAGTCAGGCCACTATGGGGGACAGACTGGGGTGGGAGACACGCAATGACAAGTGCTGGCCAGGGTAGGGGCAGAAGAGATGAGAACTGCCAGACTGTGGGGACATTCTGCAGGGAGAGGTGATGGGGTCTGCAGGTGGGTGAGATGTGATATGGTTGAGGACACTCCTGGGACTTTTGTTTTGGACAAGTAGGGGCCAAGAGAGACCATGTGAGGCAGGTAGGGCAACTAGGCCTTAGGTTGCCATGTCCAGGAGGCATCCCACAAAGAGCCCAAGCACTCCACCAGGCTCATTCTCCAACATGAAGGAGGTCAGGGAATGGAGACTGGGGTGGAGGTGCGGCCAGGTGAGGGGGGTAAACTGGTGAGTCTGGGGTCCCTGTGGGACACCTAGGGACAGGTATATGTGGGTGAGGAACAGGAGGGGAGAAGACAGAGGTCAGGGTCCCAGCCCAGAAGAGGCACTGTGGTTTTAGGCCCACTGACAGGAGAGTGTGGGCCACCAGGAAAGGGCAGGAAAACCATCCTTGTGGGAGCAGTGGCTTCCATGAAGGAGGTGGAAAAAAAGTTAAAAGACTTAAGAAATGGGAAATCCAGGCCTCAGAAACCAGGACAGGGAGTAAAGGAAGCCAGGTTCAATCAGGACAGGGAGAGAAAAGGGCTACAGGGCTTCACAGCATCAGAGGGAAGGCCGAGCATGTGGACAGCTGGTTTGGGCAACAGGGCTGGGCATGTCTCTAGGCAGAGGGAAGGTGTCAGTCAGAGACCACCCAGGAAAGGGGAGATAACTGAAGCCCCAGGGTCTCTAAGGAGCAGAAGACGGTGGAAACCAGTGCATTGGAGAGGAAACAGCCTCCACTGAGAAGAGAAAAAGGGGAATCCTTGCAGGTCCCTCCAACCCAGTGGGACTCTGGGCAGGGAGCCTCGCTGCAGTCAGCTCCTCCCTAATTTCCTAGCTTCCCATTCCACCTTTGCTCAGAACCCTCTATGGCTCCCACCTCACTTGGAGTAAAAGCCCAAGTCCTCCCCATGGTTCCTAAGGCCCAGCCCATCAGCACCTGCCCTTGTCTCCCCTGACTCTCCTCACTCATCTGCTATTCCTTAGAAACCAGACATGCTGCTGCCTCGGGGCCTTTGCACCTGCTCCCTCTGCAGGCAGGGGCTTTCTCCATCTTGTTCAGTGATATATGCCTGGCACACAGCAGGCACTCTGCAAATGCTTGTTGGATGATCTACTGAATTACTGATCATGAGAAATCAAGGCAGAGAGAGGGAAGGAAGAAAGAAGCAGATGCCCAGAAAGACGGAGGAGATCAACAGCATGGCCTCAGAGGGAGGCCTGCCTGGTTCCTGGTTACCAGTCATAGGAGCAGCTGGGGCCACACCTCCAAATCCTTCCAGCAATGCTATGTCCTTAAACTAATCTGAAGTGCAAGGCTTCTTTCTGCCTCACCCCTTCTATCCTGCTTCCACGGTGTGTTCCCCCACGGAACAGATTGAGAATGAGAACCAAGGCTTCTGATTTCCCGTAATGGTGGCATGACCTCCAACAGTGAGAAAATACTAGACACAGCACAAAAATCATCTTAAAACCAAGACAGTAAGAATTGCCAAGGCAGAGACATTTGGAAAGGTAAGAGATACAGAAGTAGGTTCTGCCCTAAAGGACTTTGCCAATCCTGGCAAATTCGAATATCTGTTTTGATGAGAACTTATGGGGCTAAGGAGACAAAAATCAAAGTCCAAGTTGGGGAGCATAACAGCAGACACCCTCCCCCACAGGTAACCACATTGTGACTCCATGGGGCTATTCCCTTAGGGACAGAGAGGCTAGACCAGAAATCAGCCAGCCTGCACTCAGATCTTGGCTCATACTGCCTGAGAGGTTGGAGGAATTTCCAATCTGAATTTAGATTGGGGAAACCCCAAATAGCAGTGTGCCTACACAGCTGGCAGAAAGAAAAGCCCTTCCTCTTTAGAGAAGGACCTCTCATCTTAGGCTGCAAATTATTCCTACAAATAACTGTCAAATATGATGATAAACACACAGTTGAAAATAACTAGGCACAGAGGAAGCTGTGGCATCATGATCAAAAGCCAACGGAGAAAATAAATAAGAGATGAGCCCAGGCTCTTCTGGACCCAGGCTCTTCCTGGCCACCTGGTGACATACCTTCCCACAGCTTCCGATGCTGGTCTTTGGCCTCCTTCTCGGGCTTTTCAGCCTCTTCCTTCACTGTGCGCAGCATTTCCACTTGGTCCTCCAGAGACTTCTTTCCTGCCTGTAGCTCAATGAGCTTTTGCTGGGTGGGCAGAAAGCAATGGGGCAGCTCTCCTGTTTTGCCTTCTTCCTCACGGACTGCCACCTCCCTGCCTCTACTCCACATGGCAACTGTGGGATCTTTCCAAAACACACACCACCCTCAGTCCCCCCTTGCTGTGGTTCTCTGCAGGCCACTAGAGAGAAATCGAAACACACCAATGTCATCCCAAGGCCCGGCATAACCAGGCCCCTGCTGCCTCTCCAACCCTATCTTAAACTCTAGATCCAACAGCCCTGACAACATTCAGACCTCCAAACATTCTGTCTCCAGTTCTTCACACCTGGTTAACTCTGAATTACCCTACAATTTCAGCTTAGATAGAGGCCTCCTCCTCCTCCAGGAAGTCTTCTCTGCTTCCTTCCCCAAGACTGTTGGGGGAAAGATAGAGACTAGGCAAATCTCCTCTATGCCCCACAGCCCATAATTTCTCTTTTCCCAGCAGTCCTGGGCATCACTTTCTATCTGTCTGTCTCTCTCACCAGACAGTACACCCTTGAGGCAGTTCCTGGTCTACTTCCAGTCTCATGCCCAGTGCATGGTAGGTATATCCTGGGCCTCTGGATTTCAGGAAGGAACAAGTATGCTGGGTAGGATCCAGACTAGGGATGAGGTCCCAAGCTGTAGGGTCTTAGCCCAAGCCCCGACAGAATCACTTGTCTCCCAAGACTTTGGCTGACACCTTAGCTAGGCCTGTTGTCAGGATCCTCCCAACTCCCTAGGAGTGCAAAGGTCACTTGGCGACAATCTCACTACATAGCTTCCCAACTATTCCCTGAAGTTGGGAAGGATTTCACTGCCCCCTAACACAGAAGGGGCCTCACTGCCCCATGAATTTGAGAGAGACCTCACTAGCCAGGCCTCAGGGATGGGAGAAAAAGATCTGGAACCTTCCCAGGAGAAAGAAACAGAGCTGGGACCCTTGCTCAGTAGGTTGAGCCCAGGAGCAGTGTTGAGAACTCTGACCTGAAATAGCGAAAAGGCTGGTGGTCAGGGGAGGGAGACATCCATCTTACTGAACTAACCCAGCTATTGCTGACTGACATGGTCTTGAGTTCTCCCCGAGAATTGGGAAGCCACACAATCATCAACCCCATCTTCCAGATGACAGAGCCATGACCTGGGATGCACAGGTATCCCTCCTGTTTTAGGAAGCAGCAGCAATCCCCCCAGTCCACTTCCGTCTGCCACCCAAGGCTTGGATAAATGCCTATGCCTATGATTGTCCACTTGGTAACAGCTTAACCAATGATTAAATACCCAGTGGACAAATGAGTAAACCAAGGAGCAGACAGATAGTAACTGGCACCAGGGAACCACTTGTCAGGAGCAGGTGTCAATCGTACCTGGCCTCACCAGCTCATGCCTCCAGGCCTCCTCAGGGCCAGATCGTCCTGGGCCAACCCTCTGGGGGCCCTCACCTGCTTTTCCTCCCGGGCCTTCTTCCAGTCCTCAATAAGGATCTTCTTCAGGCGGAACCCCTCACGGGTGACCTCTGCCATCTGCTGTAATGTCTCTCTCTCCTTACGGCCCTTCTCTCTGGAGTGGTGGGAACACAAAGGCACTGCCAGGGGACACTTAGGACCCGCAGATCTGCCACTTCCAAAAGGACTCAACCCCACCTGCCACTGCCATGTTGGGAAAAACAGAAGAACAAACTCTTCTCCCCCAACCTTTCCAGGCTCTCTAGGCCTCAGAGCCCCACATCCCTGTCCTTGGGAAGAGGGGCAGTGGGCAAGGTTTGCCCATTCTTGGCACCAAGGGAAGAACAAGGTAGTGCTGGGATGTGGGGATGGAAATTGGCTCCCAAGAGAGACAGGAGAGAAAAGCACAGAAGTCACAAGCTCCTGGACAACCTGGCCAATAAGCATGTTGTGTGATCCACCCTCTACTTAAGTAAAAGATCTTTACTCGGAAGAATTTACAATAAATATCAGGACTTTCAACTTCACTAACACATCAAGGCCTTGTCATCTGCAATCAACTGACAGAAGTTGAGAACAGCTGTCCCTTTAGATGCTACAATCCCCACCACTCCCTACTGCTTTATATTCAGCCTGCTCC
Organism: Lyroderma lyra; assembly: GCA_004026885.1. Taxonomy (NCBI): domain Eukaryota; kingdom Metazoa; phylum Chordata; class Mammalia; order Chiroptera; family Megadermatidae; genus Lyroderma; species Lyroderma lyra. The sequence continues at coordinate 170,896 of PVJL010001901.1, forward strand.
TGCCATTCAAATTATCTGCCCGTGGGAATTTGTTTTCAGGTCCTGCCACAGAGTGTAGCAATTAGAAGTATGAAGTCTCAAGTTAGACCAACCTGGGTTTGCGTCCCAGCTCTGGTATTTCCTACATACGTGAACCTGAGGAAGTCACTCTCCTTTCTAAACCTGAACTTCCTCACCTGTTGAACAGGTAAATGACTGCACTTGATTCTAGGCCAGAGAGAAAATTGATAATGGAGCATTCACAAGGCACCTGGCACAGAGTGAGCGCTCAATACTCAAAAAGCAGAAAAGAGAGGGAGCCTGATTCACTGAACAGGGCAAGGCAAGGTCCTGGAGGGGTGGGTGGCACCAACATACTTGCAGGTGTTCTCACAGATGATCCCACTATTGTATTCATCTGTCCCGTCACAGCAGTCTGAAGGCAGAGGTGGGGGCACCATTAGACTTAGCAGTGCCTCCTCCCTCCACCCACACCTTTTCCCCTAACCCCAGTGGGATTTCATTTACCACAAACTCCATCATTGACCCATCTGGACAAGATGTACAGGGGCTTGTATCCAGTATTGGTGCAGTGGAAGCTGCCATTAGGACAGGCGGCTGTGCCTGTGGGTAAGAAGGGAGAGAGAGTTTTCAGAGTGTGTTTGAAGCCTGACACATCACATCCACCCAGACAGACCCGACCACTGCCCCAACAAACATGCACACAGAGAGCACAAGAAACATAAAAACAACCAATGCCAAGTAAGAGAAGATAGCTGCACACTCAGGGCCTAAAACAAAACTCTTCAGTGCCACCTCCTGCCTCTCCTCATCAACGCCCTCGGAATAAAGCCACCAACTGCTCCCTCCCTTGTCTTTATCTCTGTTACTTCAGTCTCTGTCTCTTGGTCTTCTCTCCCACCTCTGGATGCTAGCACATGCCGGCCTCTCCATTTGCAGCACCCTTAAGGATGCAGCCAAGACCTTACATCCTGATCCTGAGGTTGGGTGGGGGCCTCTCTGGGCTCCCACAGCACCTGTGGTTCTCCTCACCAAACCACTGACCACTCAACAGGGAGCAGGCCTGGGTCTGTCTTGGTCGCTCGCTACACACGGCCAGGCATTCACCAGGTGCTCAATAAATGTACGACGAATGAATGAATGGAGAAAAAAACTCACCTGGCTCATCGGAGCCATCCTTGCAGTCACAGTAGTCATCATTGACCTGATCGAAAGGGATGGTGGTTGAGCCGTCCAAGCAAGTGAAAGGCTTGGACTCATCATAGAAGTGATGGTCTGGAAAGGAAGCAAAGAACTGAAACCCAGGGCAGGAAGAGGCCCTCTCAAGCTACCAGCACCTCTGCCTCTACCCATCAGCTGAAAACTGCCACCCTCCCTACCCAGAGGTGGAGAAACTGAGGCAAAAAACTGTAAATATCTAGCCCAAAGCCAGGCGGCCCCTCCCCCACCCTACCCACAATATCCAGTAGCAGACTCACTAGTGAGAGAGACGCCCCGGGGCCGCTTGACCTCCACAGCCCAGCACACGGGGAGCAACAGCAGCAACACTAACATCTTGCCAGAGGCTCAGAGGCCGAAAAGTGTTCTGTGGGAGGAAGCAGGCTGCAGGGAGATGCGCTGTGACCCGACGCTGCAAGAACGGACAGCCGATCAGTGGCAGAAGGCTATTACCAGCCAAAAGAAAGCACCTCTTCCTCCGGCCAACTGGATTCCTCCATCGTTTCCGGGCAAAGGCGGTTCGTTGGGGAATATATTGGAGGGGGTCTCCCCAATGCTGTTCAGTGGAGGGGAGTCCAACTTTGCTCGTATCAATGGTGGGGATCTCCAAACCACTTCCCATGCTGGGGGGGTGACTATCCAATTCCCGCCAATAAGCCTCAGGAGTTAACAGCCACCCTTTCTCCCAACGCACATCCTCAGGCCAGCCCCCCAACAGAAAACTGGGGTGCCCTCCGCCCGCTAGGTCATCACCTACAAGAAGCCAGGTCTAAGGTCAATATCCACCGCGCCCCCCTAGCCCAGCAGCCAAGGGTTCCTCCTACAGAAAGAAAGCGGAAATGTGCGGGTAACGTAACTTCCGGCACCACACTGCGCACCCAGAATGGAGGCTCAGAGGTGCCATGTTGAGAGTGGCAAATGGGAGTGCCGGAACATAGGCAGCCATCTTGGATAGGACTGTGAAGCCTTACAAAAGATAATTCTGAAGGTTCGCGCTTAATGGCGGCGCAAGGTGCCTCCATCTTGGGAGTGGCGGAATCTGCAGTCGCAAAAGAAAAATGCCTGCGAACCGCGGGCGGGGTTGAGGAAGAAAAGGAAATAGGATAAGCACGTGACTCCAAGTACCCTACCCCAGCGTCCTGCGGCGCGGTTCTGTCCTGACCCCTGTTGGAACCGCCCCTCCGCGCAGCCAATGAAAGCAGTGGTGCAAAACGCGGGTGGTTTCCATGGGAGCTGGAAAGAGGCGGGGAGGAAGTTACCTAGCAACCGGGAGATGCTGCGAGGCCCTGCCAACCGGTCGGAAAGTACATTCCCAGAGCCGGAGAAACCTAAGCGGACAAATACCGGACTCAGGGCACTTTCTAGTCGCCCCCTTAACTCTCGAGGGTTTTTGGCCCCAACCCAGTCATGACGTCTCCCCTGTGCAGGGCGGCCTCCGCCAGCGCCCTGCCTTCTCAGGAGCAGATTTCGACCTCTCCCAAAGCCAAGGACAGCCAGGCTCAGGCCAAGCATGGTCATCCTAAAGGCAAGGGCGCTACACAGGCCTGGCCCCCACTTCATTACAAGAAGGGACCACTCTATGCCAGGCGGGGGAAGTCTGCTGGGCACACGCAGGTGGCTGAGTTACAAAAGAAGATACAACTGTTAGGTAAGATGGGTCCAAAGGGCATAGAAGGGTCAAGAGTCAACAGTGTCCACTCACCCTTGTGACTGGTCGTGGGGTGACAAGAGTGTTTCACCAGGAGTCATCCAGGTGGTGAGTTTCTGGAGGCAAAAACTCAGACTTGTTGATTTTCCTCATTTCATAAAACTTCCTGGGCTCAAAGCAGACTAGACTGTATTGCATACTTTTGTGTAACCTCAACTCTTCTGTCATACATGGTGTGGTGAAGAACATAGATGCTAGAGCCATATTTTCTGGGTTCAAATCCTGGCTCAGTGTATACTAATCGTTTGACTTTGGGGGACTAGGAGTAATCTAATTGCTCTGTTTCTCCACCTGTAAAATGAGGATAACAGTACAACCCCATAAGTAATTGAAATGTGTCAAGTGCTTAGAGCAGTGCCTAGCATATAGTAATGCACTATAAAGTGCAAACCAGTGGTTCTCAATAGAAGATGGCCATTTTGCTTCCCAGGGGACATTTGGCAATCTCTGGAGACATTTTTGGTTTTCACATTACTGGCAGATGGTGCTACTGGCATCTAGAAGGTAGAAGCCAAGGATGGTTTTCAACATCAGACAATGTACAGAACTGCTCACCACAGCAAATAATTGCCCATCTCAAATGTCAATCATGCCGAGGTTAGGAATTCTTGGTGTAAACTGTTATTGTTTTGTGGTTACATAGTGGTTGAAAGTATGGGCTCAAAAGTCAGACCATTTGTGACCTTGAACAATCTAGTAAGCCTGAGCCTCAGTCTTCTCATCTATAAAATGGGTATGATTTAGATATGACTATGCACCTTTTGACATGTGGTGTTTGATACCTAGAAAGTTCTTAGTCTAGCATCCAACACATAATCTTTAAAGCGAAGTATTGTTAAAAATTAAATTGATAACAAAAGGTCATTCCTCTGGGAAGTCCCCCCCAACATCCTTGACACTCTGCTTGTGCCTGCCCACTTCTGCTTGTGCCTGCCCACCTCTGCTTGTGTCATGACCCCAGAGGGTGATCAGAAGGCCTTTTATGAGAGTACCCAGTGGAACATCAAGAAGAATCAGGAGACCATCAGCCAGCTACGTGAGGAGACCAGGGTGCTGCAACTACAGCTGATGGATCTGCTCCAGGTGAGGGTGAAAAACTGTATGAAGAGGTTCCAGGGGGCAGGGCCAGCATTCCCAGGTGCGGGGCACTGCCTCAGGTAGAGGTGGCCAGGATAAGTGGTGACTGGGCTCCTCTCCTTGCAGGGAGATGAGAAAGTGGTCCAGGCAGTGATTCAGGAATGGAAGTCTGAGAAGCAGTACCTGAAGAACAGGACAGGCCAGGTTTGCCCCACCCCTATTCAATAGATCCTCTCCCTTCACATTTGCAGCCTGGATCCCCACTGGACTATCTCCCATCTCTCCCTCTTTAATCCTTTCTTCACATCAACTGTCTCTCATTTATTCACTCATTAATTTTTGCCACACACCGACCATGTGTCTAGCATGATATTAAGTGTTGGTGATAGTGCAGTAAAAAAAAAAAAACACCAAAAAATAAACAGACCAGGGTGGGGTTCCCTGGTGGTGTAGTGGCTAGGCTTTGGTGCTCTCAACGCCACAGACTGGGCTTGATTCCCAGCCAGGGACCCTCCAAAAAAAGACAGACCAAATCCCCACTCCCTGAAACTTCATATTTTAGTGGAGAAAACAGACATAAAAACCCAAAAACAAAAAGTGTAGAAACAAAGTAATTACTAGTAGTGACAAGAGAAACAAAATAAAAAATACTAGAGATGGACAGGGGTTCACACTTTAGATTGGGGTGTGAGGGTCAGCAAAGAGCCCTTTTTCTAAGAGGTAATATTTATGCTGAGTCTGGACCAGGCAGGAAATGATCTAGGGAAAACCACTCCAGGCAGAGGAACAGCAACTGCATTGTCCCTGGGGTAGGAACTAGCATAGTGCTGGAGACGCAGCAGGTGGCCACTGTGGCTGGATGGGAGTGAGTGACAGGGGCTTGGTAGGAGGTGAGGTAAGGGAAGTCACTGGGGACTGAGCTTTGCTATAGGCCTGCTGGCCATGATAAAGAGTACAGATTTTTTTTTTTATGCTAAGAATCTGGGAAGTGGAAAATGGACTGTGAGAAAGCAGGAGTGGAAGGCAGGAGGTCATCCCGGTGACAGATGGTGTTGGCTGCCATAAGGTGAAAAGTGCTGGAACAGAAGGAAAGAGAGCTCTGGAGGAACCTTTGAAATAGAACAGAGAATTGCAAACAAACTGGATGTAGGTGGGAGAGAAAAAGAACAAGTGAGGATGGCATCAAGGTTTTGGACTTGAGCACCTGCAAGGATGGGGCTGCCATGAGCTGAGATAGGGAAGATTTGAGGGCAGGTTTGGGGAAAGATCAAGTGCTCAATTTGGGCCATGATGGTTTTGAAGTACCTCTGGAGACATCTGAAAGGCAGTGTAGATATGTATATAATGAGCCTACAGTTCAGGAGCAGGCTAAATTTGGGTGTCCACAGTGTATAAGTGACCTTTAAAACCCTGAGACTACAACTGACAGATCTGCTCCAGGTGAAGGTACAGCGGGTAGGTGTGGACAGTGGAGAGAAAGGCCTGGGGCTGTGTCTCCAAAAGCAAAAGAGACAAGGGGCAGCCAGGGAGGTGGGTGGAACACCAGGGAATGGGCTTCAGGTGGGTCAGCCAGGTCAGACACTGCTGAGAAACAAGGGAGATGAGAGCCAAAACATGGGGGAAGGAAAGGAGGAAGAACTAGGAGAGTTCAGGCCCCTGCTCTCGCTCACCTCCCTCCAGCAGGCTCTGGAGCACCTCGACCACCGGCTGAGTGAGAAAGTGAAGCAGCTCAATGCTCTGCGGCACCAGGTGGGGTTGCGGCAGAAGTGGCTAGAGGAGCTCCAGCTGCAGCACAGCCTTCGTGAGCTCGAAATGGCTGAGGCGCAAGATGGCAACACAGAGGTGGCTAAAGTAGGGCCAATGAGGTGCAGGGCAGGGCAGAGGGGGAGCTTGATCCTGGGGGAGGAGGAATCGAGCAGGAAGGGCACTCAGCACAGCCTTGCTTCTCTCTAGACCTTGCGGAACTTGGAGAATCGTCTAGAGAAGGCCCGGATGAAGGCAGAGGAGGCAGAACATATCACCAATGTATACCTGCAGCTCAAAGCCTATCTACAGGTAGGGACCAGGACAGCTGGGGAGGGGGAGGCAAGTGAGAGGGCCCGTCTGGCCAATGACAGAGGCCTGCCCCATACCCCAGGAAGAGAGCCTTCACTTGGAGAACCGTCTGGATTCAATGGAAGCTGAGGTGGTGAAGACAAAACATGAGCTTGAGGAGTTACATGTGGTGAACCAGGAGGCACTCAATGCCCGGGACATCGCCAAGGTGCCACCTGCTGGTCCCCAGGGGTCCTGCCCAGGTGCCATGGTCTCCTGGCTCCAGAATCTGAACCCCAGCTGTCCCCAAGCCCTTCCATCCATTTCCCGGGACCCTGCAGCCTGGCCCAGCTGTCAGGAGTTGGGCCCTCAGCTCTGGCCCTGAGCCACAGTAGATGCCAGCTGGTCCTGCTGTTCCCCTGCCCGCCCTCCAGGATCAGCTGCAGTATTTGGAGGATACCGTGTTCCGAGAGCGCAAGAAGCGTGAGCACTACATAACTGAGTGCAAGAAGCGTGCAGAGGAAAGGAAACTTCAGAACGAACGCATGGAGCGCAAGGTGGGCGCAGCCAGGGCCATGCTCCTGACCCCTGCCTGACTGCCCCTACCCGGCCCCCAGGCTTTGCCCTGACCCCGCAGACTGGGCCTCTCCCTGTCCCTGACCCCTATCGAGATACCCTTTCCCAGCCTCCGTCCTAAGCCCTTTTCTGCAAGCTGACCCTGGCCCTGACCTCAACCTGGAGCAGACCCAGCGTGAACACTTGCTGCTGCAGTCAGATGATATGACCCAGGACAGTGCACGCACCAAGAAGGAGGAGCTGCAGCGGCGCTGGAGCAGGTACCAGATGGAGGTGCTCTTCGGCAAGGTCAAAGATGCCACTGGTGTGGCTGAATCGCATGTGAGTGCTGCCCACAGCCTCTGCACCCTGGATCAATTCCTAAGCACACAAACCTGCTATCTTAAAGACACCCCCTTCCTCCTCCAGCTACTGCCCCTCATGGCAAAACCCAGCGAGCTGTCTGCACTTGCCATCATGCCCTCTCCTTCTGTTCACTCTTCTATCAGTGGCACTGACTTTTTTGGCATGTGGGCTCTGTGAGAACTGGGAGTTTTGTCTCTCCTCTTCTGTGTCTCTATTGCCTATAAGATGGTCTGGGGCACAGTAGACTGCCCAGTGCCATACTCAGACCTGGAGAAGCCGAACTCCTGCCCTGGGACCTGCACTTTGCAGCGAGTTCCTTAAGATTTTCTAAGATCCTATGTCCCCTGCTGGCGAACACTGGTTTCTCTGGACCCCAGTCTGGTTTCTCTCCTTTGGGCACTCTCCAACATGCTGTTCTTCCCATGGGATGACCCCTGATGAGTTCCAGAATCAGACTTATATGGTCATCTGGGGCACTGTGGCTGGTGGCCTTTCCAGGAATTGGCCTGGTGGGAAGATCACTCCCACAAAAGATCATATTTCTTCACCCGATTGGGCAATACTTGCAGCCAGAATGTTGCTAGCACCTTGATTTTGAAAAGCAGGCTATGGTCACTGCTACCCTGCCCAGCACACTGATTTTTGGCTGATTCAAATTCCTGATACAGAGAGGGAAGTTACTCTGCAAAAACTATTTGTCTAAGCCTGCCCATCCTTGAGGCAGCCCCAAGTCCAACTATAGCATCCCTAAACATCACTGTGCAAAAGCCACCAGTTAGGCCCCAAGGGCCTGCCCAGGCCCTGGCTCTGACTAGGACTGGGTGGCCCCCAGGCAGTAGTACTGCGGTTCATGGCACAAGGCAACACCTTCAAGCAGTTGGAGATGCTCAAGAGTGAGAATGAGCAGACACTGCTGAGGCTGAAGCAAGAGAAGCTGCAGCTGCAGGGAGAGCTTGAAGACCTCAAGTATTCGGGGGAGGCCACGCTGATGAGGTGAGGCCCAGGTTCCCAAGGAGGCGGGTGGGGACCGTGGGGTCTGCCGCACTCCAGTGGCGACCTCCACTCTCCCTGCAGTGAACAGAAACTGCAGGATGAGTTGCAGGGGCGCCTCAGGGCGGAGGAGCAGCGGCGGGCTGAGGCCCAAGGCCAGCTGGAGCGGGTCACACGGGCGATGCAAACCCTGAAGGACGGCCTGGAGCACCTGGCGGGCAAGCTGGTCCAAGTCACAGTGGCCAACCTTACCCCGGAGGAAACTCCACCTAGAACCTCCCAGGACTCAAGAGACAGTGCAGACCCTCAGGTGGGGTTTCTGCCCCATAGCCCACTTGAGGGAATCCACCCCATATCCTGTCCTGGAGGTCAGAGGCCCACATACCCCACATTTCCAGGGGAACCTCCTTACTCCTTAAGCGGCCCAGGACTTCAAAGACCCTATCCCGCTTCACGTCATACTCCCAGGGAAAAGTCTCACCTTGCCCACTAACCCAAAACCTCAGAGACCCGGCTGCAATCCTGGAGGACCTGAGACAGGAGAAGCCTGGCCCTGACTACAACAAAATCCTGTTTCTGGGATTCCCTGATGGTGTAGTGGCTTAAGGCTTTGGCATTGGCGCTGTCAGTGCTGCGGCCTGGGTTCGATTCCCAGTCAGGGAGCTACCCACATACCAAAAAGAAAAAAAAAAAAATCCTGTTTCTTCAGGTTATCCCCTCAGTGGCCTCTCTCGAGTTATTACTCCCTCCTAAAAAAGACCTCCCCCTACTCCTTTTTCTGTGTCTGAAATTATGAGGCTCTGCTCTCACAGGCGTGGCCCTTGACTGTAGAGGCCCCTTAAAAGTCCTGACTCCTGGGAGCGAAAGCCCTGCCCCCAGGTGGACCTGCTGGAGGCCCCACCCTCTCCAGACGGACCCTGCTCCGCCCCCAACCGCAGGAGGCTGGCCGCTCGCTGGGGACGGAGCTGGATCCCAAGTCGGGTGACTATCTGCTGAACCTGCTGGGCCTCGTGGAGGAAAAGCTGCTGAAGCTGCAGGCAAAACTCGAGAGCCACAATGTGCCGGAGATGCTGCGCCACATCGCGGACCGCGAGGTGCCCCTGCACACGGGGGCGAACTGAGGGGGCGGAGGCGAACAACAGGGAGTCCGGGACAACCCCTGGGAGACCAGGAAAGACTGGCCAATTGTCTGGCAATGGGCCTTAGGGACAATGGATGAAGTTTAATAAACTAGGAGAGTTTCCAGAAGGTCCGGGGAGGCCAGAGCGCAAGGCTGGGATATCGGGTAAAACCTCGAGAGACCCAAGGGCGGACTTGTGGGGACAAGAAGAGGGGCATGGGCATCATGGTGAGAACAAATGAGTGGGTCCGAGAAAAACTAAACTGGAAGAGTGGACAGAGTATGGAATCGGGGCGGATCTCGGAATGGAGTGCGGAGGAGGGGCAATAGGGCCTCCCTGTAACCCCTGCCCCCCTCACGCTCTTCTCTCCCGCTTCCTTCTTCCACAGTTCTACTCCAGCTTAGAGGGAAAGCTGCCCACACATAACACCCGCATCACCCTGCCCCTTGCCAGTCCCAAGGACAAGTTCTTCGGTCAGTACGGGCAGGAAATGGGGGCGGGGCTGGGGGGGGGTCCAAGCAGAGCATCCGGAGGTGGTCCCAGCCCAGGCTCAGGGCCAAGGTGGGGGTGGGTCATAAAGACTGGGCTGGGAAATCTGAGCCAGGGGTGGGAACCTGGATGGTTTCCCCTTATCGCACCCCACCCCACCCCCACCCACCCCCCACCCCCGCAGACGAAGAGGAGACCGAAGACGAAGACAACTTAGTGGTGACTCGCGCCGAGCTCAAGATCCGTTCCCAGAAATTAATTGAATCCCGCAGCAGGAGGCACAGACGCTCCAAGAGGCCCTAGACTCGCCCTGGCGCCTCCGGGCCACTGCGGAGCTCCTAAACCTGGGCCCAGCCGCCGGCCCTCGGGGCCCCTTCAAGGGCTGAAGGTGTTCAGGACCAGGGAGCAGAGTGGGCCAGCAGCGCCGGGAGTGGAGAAGGGGGCTGGGCCGCCGGATGTTCCCACAGTAAATATACCCAGGCGGCCGCACCGGCCTCCGAATCACGCAATAAAGGTCACCGACCAGCCCCCTGGGTATTTGCCTCTCCTTGACCCAGCACTGCCCCAAAGGCGGCAACCTCTCAAACCCAGGGCCACAGGCTCAGCCCCCTCCGACCTGGGGATTGATGACTCTCATTAGCTTGGGACACAAATTGTGCTCTCTCTAGCCCCTCCAGAAATACGGGAGACACCCCTACACTTTGGGGCAGACCCCTCCCTGAACTTAGCTATACACCTTAACTCCTACACACCTGGGGACACAAAAAACCCCTCCCCTGGGAAAGTGTTGGCCTTTCTTCTGGACATGGATTGATACACACCTACAGGGAAAGCCAGAACTTCACTTCCATGGGCCTGGACTGGGCACTGGGGTCCGGCTGGGGGCATCTGAGAGCTCTAGGTCCCCGCCGTCCCTCCCAGCCCCACCCCCAAGCGGCTGGCCCGCCCCGCCCCCCTGGCCCCAAGTGCCCTGCCACTGCCCGCCACCACCAGCCCTTCCGCTTCACTCAGCGGAGCCGGACGGGCACGGGCCATGCAGCGGACAGCAGGGAAGGAGCTCGCCCTGGTAAGGAAACCATGGGTCTCCGGACCACACATCCCTGGCGACTCCCAGGTTCCGTAACTCTAGGTCCCTGCCCCTCGGACCCTATCTCCCCATAAACCGGACCCTTCGGACTCTCCCAGGGGTCCCTACCTCGAGCCTCCGGGCCTCTAAGTGGCTGGTTACTCTTAGGGATGAGGAGGTAGTGGTCTTTGAGCGTGTCTGCGCGAGGGGCTAGAGACAAACTCTGTGAGACTGGACCCTGGAATGTCCCCAGATACCACCTCATCTTCCCAGGAACAGGGAGGAGGGTACCCGCGGCACCGAGGGGGCTTCCCTAGCCTGAGACCCCGCTCCAGTCTTGCTGACTCCAGCAGGGAAGGCCCAGCCTGAGTCCTCGGGGTAAAGGGGAGCTGAGGCCCGGGAACGCAGTCCTCTGCGGCGCCCTGAGCCTCCCTCTGCGTCCAGGCGCCGCTGCAGGACTGGGGCGAGGAGACCGAGGACGGCGCGGTGTACAGTGTCTCCTTGCGGCGGCAACGCAGTCAGCGCCTGAGCCCGGGGGAAGGGCCTCGGGACAGCCAGGTGCGGAGAGGGCTGGGGGCGGAGTGAGCTGGTGTGGAGGGGCCTGGAAGTAAGGAGGCTAGGGCAAAGTGGAGGGGCGGAGCTGAGGGAAGGGCGGGGCTTAGAGGCGGACAGGTAAGGTGGGCCACCTGGTGAATGGGGTCGGTGAGTGAGGTTCCCAGCCTGGGGACAGAACTAGACGGCTAGGCCCAGTTTAGCCAGGGTAGTGGGGCGGAGCTGGAAGTGGGGGGTGGTCTTTAGAAACAGCCGGGTGAGGGCGGTGGAGCCGAGGGCAGGGACCAGGATGGTCAGTGAAGCGCAGCGGGAGAGCTGAGAACAGCCTGGGGGTGGAAGGGAACCAGTGAGTAAGGGCAGAGGGCGGGGCCAGGGAGGACGAGGGTGTCCAGGTCATTTGTAAACGGGGCAGAATAATGAATCCAGATTCAGAGAAATGGGTAGGATTAATGCGAAAGCGGTGCTAGCAATGGCAGTGATTGGAAAAGGGGTGCTCGGAGGCTACTACTCTACTCTGTGTCATTGCCGACCCTCTGCCTTGCAGGCCCCCAGCCCCAATGCCGACGCCTTTCTCCATTACCGAACGAGCAAGGTTCGAGTACTGAGGGCGGCGCATCTGGAGCGGCTGGTGGGGGAGTTGGTGTCAGGAGACCGTGAACAGGACCCGAGCTTCGTGCCTGCCTTTCTGGCCACCCACCGGGCCTTTGTACCTACTGGCCGAGTACTGGGCCTTCTCCTGCCGCCGCCACCGCCGCCCTTGCCGCCCTGGTCAGTACCAGCAGGAAACCTCTTGTTCCCACCCCAGACACTCACCCACGCCCTCTCCAATTTAGAACCAGAAACCCACCCCAACTCCAGAACCTTCCTCCTAAGCCTTCCCCACCCTGCTTCTTCATCTGATCGTGGGGGGCGTCCTTCCCAGGGTAGCGATCAAGAAGGCAGAAGGACAAGATCTGAGCTTCAACAAGAACCTGAGGTTGGTTTTCCATCGGGTAGTAGTGGGGGGGTTGGGGGTTCCTAGAAGTCAAAGGTCAGATCAGTGGGGGCTGCAGAACTCCCCGCTAGCTTCTGATGCTCTGCTCCTATGGACAGGGCTGTGGTGTCTGTGCTGGGCTCCTGGTTGCGCGACCACCCTCAGGACTTCTGGGACCCCCCTGCCCACTCGGACCTAGGCAGTGTCCGCACCTTTCTGAGCTGGGCTGCCCCATTGGGAACCGAGGCCCTGGAGGCAGAGAAACTGCAGGGAAATTTCCTGGAGGAGGCGCAGCAAGAGCGGGAAGAAGAGGAGCAGCCTCAGGCAAGGGCAGGTGAGGAGTTGGGGCACTGACAGTGCTATGAGCAGGCCTTTCCTGCTGGCTCCCTCCCCAGGGGCCTCCTTCCTTCAGGGAGCTGCAGATCTTGGACAATTTTCTTAACCTTGTCTGAGCCTCAGTTTTCCCACCTATAAAATGGGGATAATAACACTTTGTCTAACATATTGACATTTGTCTAGCACCTCCTTCCCCCTCTATCCTAACAACAAAGATATTCCACCATTGAGTCAGGATGTCCTTTGTTTCTAACTTCAGATCATTCCATTACTACTTGTGTTAGGAGCCACAGAGACCTGGGTTCAAATCCCAGTTCTGCCATTTGCTGGCTGTGTGACCTTGGATAAGTCACTTTACCTGTATGAGCCTCAGTTTCCTTATCTGTGAAATGGGAGTGATAACAGTACTTAACTTCATTGGCCTCTTCATTCATTCAGCAGATATTTAGCCACTGGCCCTGGGCACATAACAGTGGACAGAAACTGTCAGTTCCCTGGGGAAGGCAATCAGTAAATAAGTAAATAAACAATGAAAGCTTGGCATATAGGATTATTTTTATTATTGTTATCACTGATTCTTATTTATTAGACTCTATCACTTACAGTGAAATCTATACAAGAAGTCATATTGTTATTTTCTTACATAGTAGGTGTCAGCGAACTATTTGATCTTTTATAGAAAAATCTACCAACCTCTGTTATAGAGAGCTTTTAGGGGAGGGGAAAATATCCACATACTACAATTGTGTCTATGCTCAGTTGTCACTTCCTCAAACATGCCTTCTCTGATACCCTCCTAACAAATATATTTTCCCACTCTGTGTCCTTTTAGCCTGTCTTATTTTTCTGCATACTGCTTGTTGGTTTTGTCCCCAGCTCTGTCCGCAGGGGCAGGAACAACAAAAATTTGTTGACTAAATAATTGCCACCTGCTTGTAAAATATCTTTCACTCATCTGTGTTCCCTCTGATCCCTATCACAAAAGCATCTATATCTCTAATCCCCATTCTTCAATCCTCAGGTTAAAGTGGCCACATTTCTCTCTGCTTTACAAAGCAGCCACTTCTATCTGTGGTTGATAGTCTCAGATACAGATACACACACACACACACACACACACACACACACACTATCCCTCCAACTTCCCTCTTGGTTACTAAGTGTCTTTCTTTCCCTACCTTCAAGATTTCACCAGCCGATCTAACCATTAGGCTGTACTCCTGGAACCAATATAAAATAATATTGAATGTCACCTATAATTTAAAATGTAGTCACAGAGATGTAAAGTACAGTATAAGGAATATGTCAATAATATTGTAATAACTATATACAGTGTCAGATGGGTAATAGACTTACTGGCTTTGTCACTTCGTGAGATATACAAATGTCTAATCACTATGCTGTTTCATACACCTGAAACTAATTAAAGAAAGATCTCTCCAACTGATTCCAAGTCAATGGAACTTCCAGTCCAATGCAGTAGCCACTAGCCCCACATGGTATTGAAATTGAACTTTAAGTTAAAAATTCAGTGTCTTGGTTGCACTAGCCACATTTCTAGTGCTCAGCAGCCGCATTGAAGGCATAAGTAGAAAATGTTGCCACCACTGCAGAAAACCCTATTGAATGTGCTGCCCTAAACTATGAGTTCTTGAGGTCAGAGGAAAAATGAATATTTATTAAATACCTTCGGTATGCCAGGCTCTGGGAAACTTAACATTTTTATTTTGAGGTCACTTTTTCCTATGGAAAATTTCATACATATACAGAAATGGAGAGAATATTATAAAGGACACTCAAATATCCATCAACACTCATCTTTAACAAAAAAATTTTTTCAAGATGATTTAAAGGCAAATCCCAGATTTATGTCACTTCACAGATCAACACTTTGGTTTACACTACTAATTGACAAGGACTTGAAAAATATATATAACCTTCGTGCCCACAATGATTTCCAACAAAATCACCAATAACTACTTAATATAAAAAAATACCCAGTCCATAGTAAAAAATTTCCCCGTTGTCCCAAAGTTGTCTTTTCTACATTTGTTTGAAATCCAATGACCCATTCAAGGAATTCGGTTGTGTTTCTTAGGTTGTTTTAACTCTATGACAGTCCCTCTTTGCCTTCTGTTTAATGCCATTAGGGAAAAAAATGGGTCATTTGTCCTTGGCAATGTCTTATGTTCTTCTGCATTTGCCTGTTTCCTCTATCCCCCATATTTGCTGAAGGTCTGATTAGATTTGAGTGCAATTTTTTTTTCCAATGCCTACTTTTTAAAATTAATATTGTGCAAAATCACCTGTTCTAATTTGAAGTGAAAGACAGATAATCAAGCAAATTCACACAGATATTTTAAAAGTCATAATATGATGCTGTAAGTGTAACACAAAGGAAAATAAAATGAAATCAATTTACACAACAATAAACTATGCCTGTTGATATGTTAATGCTTGGGAATGCCTCGCTAGGAGATTGGGTGAAGTTGTCCAGTGCCTTTGTCTGTCGTAGCATCACGGTGAATATGACAGCCACAAGCACTGACTACTGCAGGGGGGTGCACTGGTGACACAGATGCAGTAGCATAGACTTTGGTGATATTTTCCAAAATGGTGAACCACACTTGCAATTTCCAAACAAAACAAAGTCCAGACTTTCACAGTCCTCACATTTCTGGAGCCAAAATAATGAGTGTCGATGAGCCAGGTAACTGAGTGCTAGGTGCAGATTACTGTAAACAGGTTTTGTTGTTGTTGTTTGTTTGTTTGTTTTTTCTTTTTAATTCATTTTTATTGTTAGACTTATTGGGGTGAAGGTTTTTTCAAGGACACAAATA
Source organism: Lyroderma lyra (assembly GCA_004026885.1). Lineage (NCBI taxonomy): Eukaryota > Metazoa > Chordata > Mammalia > Chiroptera > Megadermatidae > Lyroderma > Lyroderma lyra. The sequence goes on from PVJL010001901.1 coordinate 186,221, forward strand.
TCTTGGACATTTGGAGGCTGGGTGGCACAATTCTTCACTGTTCTCTTCCACCCTTGTGGAAGAGTCCAACATCCAAAATGTCCCCTAGGAGGCACCACCCTTGAAACTTTCTCAGTAAAGTCACATTTGAGAACTTTACAGTAGTCTGGTATGCATGATCTTGTTTGATTTAAAATAAAAGGAATCCAGATGAAGAAAACAAGGCACAGAGAGGCTTAAAGACTTGCTTTTGTTTGTACAGCAAGCCTGGTGGACAAATTTGGATCCAAACTTGGCACTTTTTTTTATATATATAGAGGTGAAACAGAGTTTATTGAGAGAAAGTACACTCCAAAGAAGTAGGAGCGGGCTCGAGCAGGAATATGGCTCAAGAGCCCAAATGTGGTACTTTCTGACAGTAACTTCCCTTAACCACAAAGTTATACACTTTTCACGAAAGAAGAGGGCAGAGGAGCGTATTCTAATACAGGTTCAAAGTTATAAAGATCTACTTTCTACACTGGCTTTTGAGCACCTGGCTTCAAGTTCCTGCCCTCCCATTTACCAAAGATGCGACTTAACACAAATTGTTCCTGCTTCCCCACCCGTCAAAGGCGGATAATAGTACCTGGCTCACTAGCAAGTGTGCTAAATCCTTACAAGGTGCTCAGTGAACATTACTGTTGCTCTAAAGTCCTTAAAACATTCAAGGAGGTCTCTTTAACAAATGAGGAAAGTGAGGCTCAAAGTGCTCAGGGACTTGTCCAAGGTCACAGCCAGAGCTAAATTCACACCTGAGAGTTTTTAACTCCTCTAATGCTCCCTCAGGACCGCCTGCAAGTGCCCAGACCTGCAGCCCAGACTCCCGGGAAGGCTGTTTGGAAGAAGAGGAAGGACCGGTGCGGGAAGGTCCTGACCTCCTGGACTTCAGTGTAGACGAGGTGGCCCAGCAGTTGACACTAATGGACGCGGTGAGGATGCAGGAGGGACACGGTGGGAGGGGGCAGGTCCCGTTGAGCACAGAGCCTACCCACTCACTCCCACCACCTCCCTCCGCTCAGGAGCTCTTCTCGCGCGTGCGGTCCTGCGAGTGCCTGGGTGCCGTGTGGTCGCAGCGGGACCGGCCAGGGGCCGCAGGCACTGCCCCCACTGTGCGCGCCACTGTGACCCAGTTCAACACAGTGACCGGTTGCGTGCTGGGCTCTGTGCTCGGGGAGCCGGGCCTGGCCGCCCCGCAGAGGGCGCAGCGGCTGGAAAAGTGGATCCGCATCGCCCAGGTGTGTGTTGGAAAAGAGGGGACGCGGGGGCGGGGATGAGGCACGGAAGCAGAACGGAGGTCCGAAGAGAGAAAGGGGGCGGACAGAAGGCAGAGGACAGGGGCC
>PVJL010001901.1:187681-205754 GCA_004026885.1 Lyroderma lyra
GGGGGGGGGGGGGGGGGGGGGGGGGGGGGGATGTGAAAGAAGGGGAAGAGGAAGGGCTAGAAGGTCGAACCTGGCGTGGGATATGGTTTAGGGAGGAAGGTCTGGGTCCAGAAGGGATGCTGTGGGTGCAACTAGGGCCCAGGAAGTAGTAGGAAGGGGGATGAGAGAGCCAAGGTCAGAAGTAGGGGATGGAGGGGCAGGAGAAGCCCTGGGGCTACGGGTGGAGAGCGGGAGGGATTCCTGGAACAGGAGACTGAGTCTTGGTAGCCTGTTAGAGGTGGGGGCGAGTCTTAAGGGCCTGACCTGGGGTTAGAAGTTACGAGATGAAAGGCGGATCACGCCTGGGGGTCAGGCTTGGGGTCTGACCAGCGCCCCCACCCCACGCCCAGCGCTGCAGAGAACTGCGGAACTTTTCCTCCCTGCGCGCCATCCTGTCCGCCCTGCAGTCTAACCCCATATATCGGCTCAAGAGCAGCTGGGGCGCCGTGAGCAGGTGAGCAAGAAATGGGGGAATGGGGGGCGCTGGGGCGACATCTCCTTCCCACCCCATCCCAACTGTGACCCTCCCAGCCACCGACTCCTGCCCCCTCTCCTGTCTCCCCAGGGAACCGTTATCCACTTTCAGGAAACTTTCACAGATTTTCTCTGATGAGAACAACCATCTCAGCAGCAGAGAGATCCTTTCCCAGGTACAGAGGCCCGGGGAGGGGATCTGGGGTGGGGAAGACGTCACTTGTCCTTGTCCTAGTGTTCAGCATCCTTTCCCTACACCCCACGAATGACCTTACCCTTGTATGTGGGCAGCCCATGTTTTTACTGCCTCTGCTGCCCTCATGATAGCTCGCACTTGGTAACTGCCTTATTTATTCATTCAACAAATACCAGAAGTTACAGGGGAAAGGTCACTTAAGGCTAGACAGAGTCATAGCAAAGAGTGAAAAATTGTGCCAGGGATTTGATTTTGATAAGTAAAACTGAAAAATGTGTGAGTAAATGAATATCTCCCATAAGGATGATCTCAAGGAACAAGAAGCTCGGCATTAAGCACCTACTGTGTACCAGGCACTGTGCCAGGAGGCTTGGTTATGAACCAAACAGATGGTTCCTGCTCTGGGGGAGATTCATGCCCCAGACAGGGGAGACACACAGACCAATGACTGCTTAATGCTGAGCTCCTTGTTCCTTGAGATCATCCATACGGGAGATAGTCATTTACTCACAGATCGTATAATAGTCGAGCACCTGCTCTGGGACAGGCACTGTTCTGAGGACTGTGGAGGCAGCCGTGAGCAAAACAGAAAAAACTCCTGATCTGGTGGAGCAGACGTTATGGAAGGAGAGAGCAACAGAGCAGTGTCATGAAAGCAAGGTTCAGGGCATTTCCAGGGGATTGCCTGGGGATCTGTTCCACCCAGGCCAGGCCTGGGACAAGGAGTCTCACCTGTGTTGAGACTGGCCTTGGGAGCCCCTGGCATCCACAGGCCCCACCTCTGGTCATCCCCAGTGGAGCCTGTCCCCTGCTGTTTATCTGCTCCCTCTCTTCCTCCCCCTGTTGCTTTTCCCTTGAGTATGGGCTTTGCAACTGGTCTGCAACTGCTGAAAGCAAAAGGGTATATACTGGGGCATCATCCCTGAAGGAAGGGTCATAGAGACCCCGGGACTGCTCAGTCCTTCCTCTCTCTAGGAGGAGGCCACTGAGGGACCCCAAGAGGAGGATACACCCCCAGGAAGCCTGCCTTCAGTGAGTGATGTGGTTTTGGATGGGAGACAACTGGGACCCTTCAAGGGGAATGGAACATGATGGGGTTGGTGATGACTGAGAATGACTGGCGCTCTGGTGGTCACAGAAACTGCCCCCAGGCCCAGTCCCGTATCTTGGCACCTTTCTCACGGACCTGGTTATGCTGGACACAGCCCTTCCGGATATGCTAGAGGTCAGATTCCTGACACTTGACTCTTGATCCTAGCACCACTTGCCCTCAGCACAGTGGGTCTCCTGACATCCCACCCTTGACTCTGCCTGCACTCCTGACCCCAGTCCTCTTAGTGCAGTGGCCCGCTTGACATCCCAACCCAGAACTTGACCCTCAATCCTTGACCCTAGAGATTCTAGTTCAGACAAAATTTGCCCCCAGGGGGATCTCATCAACTTTGAGAAGAGGAGGAAGGTGAGTGAGGACTGGGGTGTGTGTGGGAGGACTAAGGTGGGGGCAGGGCATCTCAGAAGCCACCCCCTTAGGAGTGGGAGATCCTGGCCCGCATCCAACAGCTGCAGAGGCGCTGTCGTAGCTACTGCCTGAGCCCCCGCCCACCCATCCTGGCTGCCCTGCGTGCCCAGCGCCAGCTCAGCGAGGAGCAAAGGTGACTACCCTGTGGCCTAGCCCAGCCCTCCCCTAGCTGACCCTGGATCACACACTAAATTTGCTTATCCCACGTACCTCTCCAAATCCTCCTAAGATCCCCCTCCTGAGCCCCATCCTGTGACCTTGCATTATCTCCAGCCTGATCAAAGGCCTGAAATGACCTCTGCCTTCAAACTTTGACCCCATCTGACTTTCTGACTTCAACCTTTAATGTGCAACTGGCTGTTCAATTCAGCCATCCCATCTGTTTTCTTCCCACCTCTGGCCCAATCTTACCTGTGAACGCATTCGTCACCCCCACATGACTCTCAGAGCCCAGTCATTTGCCCCCACCTTTAAGTAACTAACTTAGATTTTTATGTATACTTGACTGGCTAACTCAACTATACCAATTGTTTCCTTCCATTCTATTGAATCCACAACCCTAACCATTATCCTGACGATTATCTGACCATGAACTCTATCTTTGACCCAATTTGACTTCTCAGCCTACCCTGTGAATCTCTGTGTGACCTGCCAACCAAGCCATCCCATTTCATCCCTAAGAAGACCCTAATGATGTGTGACCCCATTTACTACCCTGATATTTGAGGCCCAACACCTGGCTGTTCCCCATAATGCCCAAAACCCAGCTCCCAACTGATTCTAACTCTTGTCTCCCAACCCATCCCTCCCATTTGCATCTTGACCCCTCAGCTACCGCATCTCCCGTGTCATTGAGCCTCCAGCTGCCTCCTGCCCCAGCTCCCCACGTGTGCGGCGACGTATCAGCCTCACCAAGCGTCTCAGTGCGTGAGTCTCAGGGTGTGTGTGTGTGGGGCGGGTATGGGCAGAGATTGGGGGGCTGCTCCTGGGAATGAGTCTGCCCTCAGCCTCAGCCCCTGTCTGCATCCTCAGAAAGCTGTCCCGAGAAAGAGGCTCATCCCCTAGCGGGAGTCCTGGGGACCCCTCATCCCCTACCTCCAGGTGAGCATCCTGCTTGGTGAAGGTACTAGAGATGGCAGGGTCAGAAGTCAGGGCAGCCACTCTACCTCAGGCTCTGTATTTTTTCCAGTCTGTCTCCAGGTTCCCCCCCATCCAGTCCTAGAACCAGGGACCCTCCTCCTGGAAGTCCCCCAGCCTCTCCAGGGCCCCAGGGCCCCAGCACCAAGGTACCAAGCCTGCCTGTTTGTGTATGAAGGCTGTATGTGTGTATTTGGGGGCCAGGTGTATACACAGGAGATTGTACACATGCTGGGCTTAGCACTCAGGGTGTCTCTCCAGGGTATCACGTGTATCTTCATGGCCTAATTTGAGGAATTGTCCCTCCATCTGGCTTGTGCTCAGATCTGGACCCATGTGTCTGCTTGCCTGCAGGGCACTTTAGGGTGCAATTACACTTGTGAGAATATGTGTGTCCCCAGAAATTTGCATACCTAGAGAGGAAATGTGGGCATGTATATCCACAATATCCACTGGATCATGTATGTACAACTGTGGGCATATATGTGTACTCACTGTTCTGTGTACACAGGATTTCTTGGGTGTGATCATAGGCTTGTGTGTTTATCAACCATATATAAATTTGTGTAACAGGGAATAATGATCCATAAGTGATGGGATTGTACAGATAGGGGCTTGTGTGTGTACCCTAATTGTGTGTCCCTAAGCTCCAGGTATGTAGGGGTATTTTAGAATACATCAATGAGGGAGGCACCTAGTGCTGTCCTACCACTCAGCCTGCAACCCCCACTGCCTACAGCTGCCCCTGGCCTTGACCCTGAGCTGCCCTCGCATCCCCATTGTGGGGCAACAGGGCTCGGAGGTCCGGGTCATTCGCGTCAGCATCGAGAACGACCATGGGAACCTGTATCGGAGCATCCTGGTGAGGGGCTGGGCCGAGGACCTGCTAGGGCAGCCCCGCCCTTGGGGCTCAGGCCATCATCTCACTTCACCTTATAACTTCTCTTCCCAGCTCACTAGTCAGGACAAGGCCCCCAGCGTGGTTCAGAGAGCCTTGCAGAAGCACAATGTGGCCCAGCCCTTGGCCCGTGACTACCAGCTCTTCCAAGTCCTTCCTGGAGACAGAGGTGAGCAGGGACAGCTTGGAAACTGGGCTAGGGGGTAGCTGGGAGGGCGGCAGACTGACCAGAGTCAAGGATGACACAGGACCATGCAGGCACAAAGGGGTGGGGGGTGTAAAATGAATCAGAGTGGGGGAAAGAGGCAAAAAAATATTTGTATCTCAATTATGTGGGTCATGTAGTTGTCCTGGCTCAGTGTGAGGCAAGGGGCACCAAAGGTATCTTCCTAGGATTTATGAGAAAGTGAGATTGTCCAGGGTCAAACAGGAGATGGCATATAAGAAGTTGTCTGGGCTTAAATGTATAGGATCATGAGGTTGTCCAGGCTCAGTCGGGTGGGAACTGAAGGGGGTCTGAGCTACAATATGAAGGGAAATTAGTTTGTCCAGGTTCAGCATGGGGACTCTGAAGTTATCTGAGCTTAACATAGAAGGCCACAAGGTATTGAAATTCAGGGTAGGGGAGCATGAAGTTTTTCAGCATAAGAGGTTGTCCAGTTTTTGCAAGGGAGAGGCAAGAAGTTTATATGTTGGGAGTTCCCTGGTGGTGTAGTGGCTGGGCTTCGGTGCACTCAACACTGTGGTCTGGGTTCAATTCCCAGCCAGGGAGCTACCCCCATCTCCCGCAAAAAAGGAGTTGATATGTTAAAGGACAGACATAAAGTAGGCTGCATGAGGAGGAACATACGAGGTTGTGCATGTGTCGTGTGAGTGCCACAAGTTGTGCCGGCTGCAAGTAGGAAATCAGAAGTTGTCCAAGTTCATGGTGAGAACAGCATGAACTTTGACTGGGAATTAGCTGTGGGGGAAGGGTGGGTTGAATAGGAAGTTTGAGATGGGTGGCCTGAGTTTGCCTAAGTTTGTAGTGCAGATTGTCTAGACTCCAGGGGAAGTGGCAGGAGGTTGCCTGGGTTTGTGGTGGGGAGGAAACATGAGATTTGGTGGCTTCAAGTGGGCAAGTGTCTAGGTTCCCATTAAGAGAAGAGTGAGGTTGGCTTAGCACTGGCTGAAGGGACCCAAGGTTGTTCATACTCCAGGGTAGGTGGCATAAGGTTACCTAGGTTCCTTGTGGGGGAAGTATGTCCATCATGATGTCCACTCCTGGCCAGAGCTCCTGATTCCTGACAATGCCAACGTCTTCTATGCCATGAGTCCAGCCGCTCCTGGAGACTTCATGCTGCGGCGAAAGGAGGAGGCCCGGCACACAACCTCGGTCTCCCTGACCTGAGGTGGCCCTCTCCTGCTTCTCGGACACAGGTCCCACAGGCAGCTTCTATCACCATCCTCTCCCAAGAAGCTCCCATTTCCCAGTAGAGCCTATTGAGCTCCACACCCTGTGACCTCTCCCCCACTTTTATTCAACCCCATCTCTCTGACCCTCTTGACTCTGGATCCCTATTTCCCTATTCCAAAGCCATCAGCCCACAGGGTGGCTGGTGAAGAGCTCCATCACATACTGGGGATCAGACTCTTCCTCAGAGGAAATTTGTAACTGTTGGAGATATATCAGAACTGATAGAAGTGGGTGAATACCGAAAGTTATGAAACAGGAGTCAGTCTTGTTTGTTCTGCACCTGTGCCTCACTCTTCAAGATAAAAATGTAAAATAAAATTAAAAAAAAAAAAACAAAAACTAAAAGCCCTAAGAAAGGGGTTGTGTGAGGCATGACTGCATGCTGGGGGGTGGTATGGGACTGTCACACACACAGGGTTCAGGACTCCCTCCCACAACATTTTTGGGGCAATATGCTTTCCTGCTGTGTATATGGGAATAAAGAAATATAATAAAATTCCATTGTAATAGAGACAAATAACATCATCAACCATGAGTCAGTAAGGACTGTACGGATGAAAGAAGGTGAGTTGTCTATCAGTACTGGGGTATGAAGAAGAAACAGAGAAAGCAGAGATGAAGTAAGCTGTAGGGCCACCTGTAACAGTCATAAAAAGAGCAATAATAATAACATGCCCACTTACACACTCCACTCTGTGCTGGACACTAACTACGGGTGTTATATCCACCGTATTAATCAGGATTCTTTATGTTTCAAATGGTCAAAAACCCCACTTCAACCTCAGTCTCCCTGACCTGGGCAAAAACAGACATGGGCAAAAACATACATTAATGACTCTTGCATTTGAAAAGTTCAGTTTTTGCAGCTTCAGAGACAATTGGATTTGGGGATTCAAAATATGTCATCAGGATTTCATTTGCTGTCTCTTGGCTCTAATTTACTCTAAGAATGAGGCTGTCCATTGTCCCCCCCCACCCAAAATCCAATCACCTCCTATGGTAATAAAACCAGTGATTTTTATCTCATCACCCAGAGTAAAAACTGCTTTTCCAGACTCCCTTACAGAAAAATGTGGTCATGAGACTAAGTCCTGGCCAATGAGATATAAAGGGAGAGGATGTGGGTAAATGCTAGGTCCTGCCCTTAAAGATAAGGGTTGTCCATCCTCCCTTCCTCCCTTTCTGCCTCCTGTTGTTAAGAATGAAAACATAGAGTGGATTATGTTGGATTGGGTGATTCACACCCTCTAAATAACTGAGCAACAAACTGGAAGGAGCATGGCTAGCTAAGACCAGAGAGCTACCATATTGTATTGTTGCTACTAGGATTGTTACATAACAGAGAAATGAAGGTCTATCTTATTTAATCCACTATTATTTGTGTCTCTGTTATGGTAGTCAAAAGAACATTTTAAGTGACATAGTCCCACTCCAAGGCAGGCTCACACACTTCCAGGGGCAGTACCGGACTTAACATCCCACCAGCTTCACCCGCCCATGCAAGGAGAACCGCTTTACCCCATCAGCTCCAGCAAGTCCCACAGCAAATGCTCATTGGACCAACTTGTGTCATGTGGCCACCCCTGAGCCAATGACTATGTTCAGAGGAATGCAATATGCTAATTAGTCAGGCCTGGGTCCTGTGCCCATCCTTTGAGGGGGCAGAGAAACTTCAAATTACAGGAGTGAAGCCTGGAAGGGCAAAAATGGAAATTTCATTTGGGTGCTCTTACTAGGAGAAGGGATAATTCTGATGGATGGCCAAAAAACATTGTCTAGGGTTCTAAACATCATCCTTGGAGCAATAATGGAGGATGCCCAGATCCTGTCTGGGTTGGGGGAGAAGACAGAAGAATCTAAGTATCATTTAGAGTCTAGTAAAAGAAAGATTACAGTACACAACATGCTACTTTACAGGCTTTGGCAGGGTGGGGGGTGCTATGACTATTAAGACTTTAGGACCAATTGGATGTAAGTAACAATATCCTTGAAGTAGTTTAAGCAAACAGTTGCTGTGTATGTAATACATAAATTACATCTCAATAAAAATAAAATGATTGCTATCCTTTCTGAGTGCTTACTGTGTGCCAGGCACTGTTCTAAGGACTTGACATAATTTTTCTCATTTAATTCTCATAATAGCCCTATGGAGTAGGCACTTCTGTTTTGCCCATTTTATACATGAAAAACTGAGACTAGGGAGGGTTAAGTAACTTATCCAACTTAGCATAATAATTGTCAAGGCTGGGGCAAACCTGAATAGCCTGCGATGTGCCAGAACATGTGCACTGAAGCATTGGGTTAGTTTGCCTTTCATAAATACACTTCAAAGTTTCTGCCTCTTTTTTTTTTTTTTTTTTTTTTTTTTTTTTTTTTTTTTTTTTTTTTTTTTTTTTTTTTTTTTTTTTTTTTTTTTTTTTTTTTTTTTTTTTTTTTTTTTTTTTTTTTTTTTTTTTTTTTTTTTTTTTTTTTTTTTGGTATGTGGGTAGTTCCCTGGCTGGGAAGCGAACCCAGGCCACAGCGTTGACAGTGCCGAAGCCTTAGCTACTACACCACCAGGGAACTCCCTTCTGCCTCTTTCTCACAACACACAGTCCAAATGCCAATTTTCCTGAGGAAGAGATTCTCATTGAATCACTTCTGTTTTTAAAAAGTGCAGGGGTACTCAGGCACAGCTGTATTCAGTGATTAACACAAGATCAACTCTTTCTTTACATCTCTTAGCTGGAGTTTTCTCTAATTTTTATTCCACAAATACTTCTTGAGCTCCTACTGTGTGCCAGTCCCTGTTCTAGCTGCTGGGAACTCAATGAAAAAACAGACTAGTGGGGGCAGTGAATCAATAATAAAACACTAGTATCACATGGTAGGTGATAATAAGCATACCGAGTGCAAAATACGAATAAGCCATTTAAGGGCGATGGGAAGTGTGGGGTGGGAGAGTTGCTATTTTAAATAGGATGATCAGGGAGGGCTTCATTGAGGAGGTGACATTTGGACAGAGGCCTGAATAAAATGAAGTGACCCCTGGTATTTAGAGGAAGACCCTTCCACTAGAGGAAACAGATGGTATAAAAGCCCATGTTAGGCTTCACCATCAAGCAATTTCTTCTCCTCTAATGGCAAAAAATGTTCTTGGCTACTCCCCAGCAACATCAGGTAAAGTCCCAGAACAGAAGCTCATTGGTTGCATTTGGATCACATGCCCACTCTGAACCCACGGAATGGACGGTTAGGATTGGCTAATCTAGGTTGGGCAGGAGCAGTGTGGTAGGTTCCTCTCTTCCCAGGCATTTACCTCTTTGGGGTGTTTACCCCAGTTTAAATTCAACCCAAATGAAGAGCTTTCATGGTTTCTTCTATAATTATTTTTCAGATTATTAAAAGTAACAGAACACTCCTTGTAAAATAAAATCCCGAGAATACAAATACATGTAAGCAATAATTTCTTCCCCAAAACTTTACAATTAAAACCTGACAATTCCCAGCCAGGGAACTAGCCCCTCCCCCGCCCCTCCCCCCCCAAAACCAAACCGGACACTTCAGAATATATGTAATTTTACAGATATAGAATCATATTGTACATACTATCTGGCAACATTAGCACTGCACACGCAACAGCTAGTCGCTATTACCATTATTTATCCTACCAAGACTAGGAAAAGATGTTGATCAACATGATAATATCTATGGCTTACATTTTTGGAATGTTTGCTATATGCCAAGACAAATTTTACAGATGAGAAGGCTGAAGTCAGATAAGGTAGGTCACCCATTCAGGGTCACAGCAAGAAAGTGTGTCTGACGCAGAAACCGGAGCGTTCCCTCCCCTCAGGCGGCCGCGAGGGCCGCGAGGGCCCCAGCTCTTCCCGCGGGGGCAGGGCAGGGCTGCTGCCTCTCGCTTATCTCAGCCAGGGCTGCCTGCTGGTTCCGCCCCCTAGGGGAAGCTGCCTCTTGGAGGCGCCTGGCTGGGAAAGGCCTGGTCAGCTGTGTCCGGCGGAGGCAGCTGCTGACCCAGCTGTGGAGTGTGCCAGAGGTGGAGGGAGAAGGAGGGCAGGAGCTCTGGGCCAACCGTGGCGGGGGCTGCATCATGGATCACCTCTGGGTGCCACTCTGGCCTGGAGTGGGCTCCCTCTGTCTCCTGCTCGCTGGGACCGTTTGGGCTCCACCACCTAACTCCCTGAGCCCCAAGTTTGAAAGTAAAGGTAAGAATGGAGCTATTATGGGTCTTGGAGGGCAATGCTAGGGCCTGAACTTCGAGCCTGTGTCCTAGAGGCCATGTTGGCGTCTGAACCCCTAGAGTGGGTCCTAGTGGGGCATGCCAGGGTCTAAGTGCCCACACTGAGTTCTGGAGAAGGTGGAGAAGGATGTAAGGTTCCTGTTTTATCTTTTCAGAGAGACTGGGACTTGCTCTGTCCTAATGGGGGTGGTACTGAGTCTGGGCTCCGCGGTCTCAAGTCCCTGAGGGGAGGGGACCTGGCGCACCCTACAGTGGGGAAGAGAGAAAAAAGCCCGGGTCCGAGTCAGAGTGGTCCGGTCTCAAACGACTGTAAACACAGTTTGAGTGGGGCCACCAGATGCCTTGCCCTGCCAGGTTGGGGGAGGGGGCAGGGGGCACGGTTGGCGCTATCAGACAGCGGGGAGCCTGCCCGGGCCGATAGGCGGCCCCACCTCCTGCACACACCCATGGGCTCGCAGTTCTGGGCTGGGGCGGGCCGGGCAGCTGGAAGCAGAGGCCTTGAACGCTGCGCGCTGTCCAGCCCGTCGCGGAGTGAGCAGGTGTGTGTTGGGACGACAGTAAGGTAAGCCACCTGCGTTTGGCAGTTCGCGAGTACCACTTCTACGTACCCCTCGAGAGGCCCCGCTGGGGTAGAGAGCAGGGTGGGGTTTTTGTCTTATCGGTTCGCACAGGCGGCGGGAAATAGGGGAGCTGTGGCTCCAGGACAAAGCTTGACTCCTCTGACCCCCTCCCCTCACACCCCCTTCTCCCGCCTCCAGCGGCCCTCCTGGCGGCCCGCGAGCCTGAAGAGCTTCTTTGCTTCACCGAGCGGTTGGAGGACTTGATATGTTTTTGGGAGGAAGCCGCAAGCGCCGGTGTCGGCCCAGGCAATTACAGCTTCTCCTACCAGCTCCAGTGAGTCCGATAGGGCAGGCGAGGCGAAGCGCCCCCACGGGTGGAGGGGGCGGACGGGGGCGGACGGGCGCAGACGGGCGCGGACCTGGCTCAGATGGCATCTCCCCAGCTGGTTACTGGTGGGAAGTACGCGGGGTCAGGCCTGGCGTGTCCCCTAGCGGCGGAGGCGAGAATACTCCGGTGACCACTAGTGAAGCGTAACCCAAAACATCAGGGATGGGACAACACGCCTCCAAATCAGGTCTAAAGCGTCGCGTACATCGGGTTAGTGTCCAAAATACGCCCGGCGATACCTCCTCCCAACTTGATCCTTTCCCTCCCCTTACACAGGGGTGAGCTGTGGAAACCGTGCCGCCTGCACCAGGCGCCCACCGCCCGCGGAGCTGTGCGCTTTTGGTGCTCGCTGCCTACTGCGGACACGTCGAGCTTCGTGCCCCTAGAACTGCGCGTCACAGGGGCCTCCTCCGGCACTCCACGCTACCACCGTGTCATCCAGGTCAACGAAGTGGGTAAGTTCGCTGCGAATGCGGGTGTGGTCGGGAGGAGTCTTGGTCTCAGCCCATCGGAGCAAACCTTTTCTGCAGTGCTTCTGGACCCCCCCGCAGGGCTGCAGGCTCGGCGGGCAGACGAGGGCGGCCACGTGGTACTGCGCTGGCTCCCACCTCCCGGGGCCCCCATGGCGAGCCTCATCCGCTACGAAGTGAACATCTCCGCAGGCAGCACAGCAGGGGGCGCGCAGAAGGTGAGACCCACCCCTATCACCCAGCCCCGAAGACCACCCCAAGGCCTAACCCCTCTAAGACCCTCCCAGTCACCATGGCCCCGCCCCCATGGCCTTTCTCCTCCGTGGGGAGCCCGACACCCGACTTCTTATTGCCTTAGCGTCCAAGACAGCACCACGCCCATCGACAAGACCCGTCAAAGCCTCCTCAGCTCACCTGAAACTAACTTGTCCCAAACCCTAGCGTAGATCCCTTCAGGTCCCCGCCCCTTCTATGCTCTGGCTCCGTTACTCCGGGCCTCATCCTGACTGGCTTCCAGGCTTCCTGGACACCGCCTCCTACATTCATTGCCCTCGCTCCTTCGCCATACTTGGGCGCCCGTTGCTTTTCACCTAGCCCGTATTGGCCACGCATCTCACTGGGCCCCGTCCCCAGGTGGAGATCCTGGATGGCCGCACTGAGTGCATACTGAGCAACCTGCGGGGCCAAACACGTTACACCTTCGTGGTACGTGCGCGTATGGCGGAGCCCAGCTTCGATGGCTTTTGGAGCGCCTGGTCGGAGCCTGCGTCGTTGCTGACCGCTAGTGGTAAGGTCCCAGGCAGGGGTGTAGAAGGGGATGGAGTACAGAGTGGGGCAAGTCCACCGCCCTGACCTCTTATCCGCTCTCCAGACCTGGACCCCCTCATCCTGACGCTGTCCCTCATCCTCGTGCTCATCCTGCTGCTGCTGGGTGTGCTCGCTCTGCTCTCCCACCGCCGGTAAGCACTCTATTCTGGCACAAGGTCCAGACCCCTCCCCACCAATGTCCCCCTTCTGCTGGGGAAACCTCACAATGAGGAGTCAGTGGCAGGGCTGGGAGCCAAACCAGACTCAGAGTCTTAATTAAAATATTCTGGGGAGTTCCCTGATGGTGTAGTGGCTTAAGGCTTCAGCGCTGGTGCTATCGGTGCTGCAGCCTGGGTTCGATTCCCAGCCAGGGAGCTACCCACATACCAAAAACCAAAACAAAAACCAAAACAAAAACATGTGTTTGGGGTTCCCTGATGGTGTAGTGGCTTAAGGCTTTGGTGTTGGCGCGGTGTTGGCGCTGTCATCGCTGCGGCCTGGGTTCGATTCCCAGGCAGGGAGCTACCCACATACCAAAAAAAGGCAAAAAAAAAAAAAAAAAAAAAAAAAAAAAAAAAAAAAAAAAAAAAAAAAAAAAAAAAAAAAAAAAAAAAGAGAAAAAAAAAAAATATTCTGCTCTGAGGAACATTCACCCAGTTTTCCTTCTACCTCAGTGGCTACCCCTTGGATTCCTTTGCTAGTTTCTTTACCTCATTTTTGTCAACTTTTGTAAAATCAACAAGATAGGCTTAATGAAAAGATTTAAGCTCCTGAGTGTCTCCCCATCCCTGTTGTCAAGCTCCTCAGATGCTTTATGATATGATCAGCCATCCTGAGGCTTTTGTAAGTCTAAGCACAATTCCATGTAGTTTCACATCCCCAAGCATTAGCATATGCTGTTCCTTCTGCCTGGAATGCTCTTCCTGTCTTGTCCACCCAGCAATCTCCTAGTTGTCTTTCAAGGTCCTGTTCACTTATTTGTTTGAAAAATACATATTGAGTGCCAACTATGTGCTAGGCACTGGGCAGAAAATGGAGAACAAACCACACATGTCCCTGACCTTGTGATCTGATTATAAATTGTGATGTGATACCATAGAAACAAATGGGATATGGGGACAAGACAGGATGGTTAGGGAAGATCTCTGGGAGGTGACATCAGAGTGAAAATCTGAAGGTTGGAAAGCAGCCACGTGAAAAGCAGGGAGAAGAAACAGCAAGTGCAAAGACCCTGAGGTGGGAATGAGCTTGGAACTGCAAGGAGCAGCAGCAAGAAGAGCTCTGTGGCTAGAGCAGAGTATGTAAAGAGGGAGTGGTGGATGATCAGAATGCGGTGACGCGTGAGAGTATGCAGGGTCTGCTGCAGCACTGTGGGGAAGAGATTGGATTTTATTCTGAATGCTTTGGGGAACCATGGGAAGGAGTGAGAAGTAGCATAGTGGACCTCCAGGCAAATCTAAGCCAGGTTTAGAAGGAAAGTGATACAGTATATGTGGAGATCCTCTGCATCCTTCAAAATCCTATTTTAGTTGCCTTCCTATAGGGACCTGAGGATGCTTCAGCCAGCCCCTGCTCCAGCAGGGGCCCCTCAACATCTGCCCCTGGCTCCACTGCTTGTGTCACCCCCCAAGCAGTGCTCAGAGAGGACTTCTCTGAGCCCTTCAACATCTGCCCCTGCTCCCAAGCCCTTATGCATTCCTCTGTCTTCATCACAACCAGGTGTAGGAGTATCTATGCCCCTGTGACTGGGTGCAGAGAGGGTATTGGTGAGTGTTCAATGACATGTGCCCATGTACTCATTCTTTTGGTTTCATCAGGACTCTGAAGCAGAAGATCTGGCCTGGGATCCCAAGCCCCGAGAGTGAGTTTGAGGGCCTCTTCACCACCCACAAGGGTAACTTCCAGGTAGGTGGCCTGGTTGTCCCCTCAGGGCCTGTGGCTTCCCTGTTCCTGTGGCTAAACTCCAGGTCTCTGAGCCAACTGGTGCTGTTTCCTTAGCTGTGGCTGTATCAGAATGACGGCTGTCTGTGGTGGAGCCCCTATACCCACTTCACAGAGGACCCACCTGCCCCACTGGAAGTCCTCTCTGAGTGCTGCTGGGGGGTGACACAAGCAATGGAGCCTGGGGCAGATGTTGAGGGGCCCCTTTTGGAGCCCGTAGGCAGTGAGCATGCCCAGGACACCTACCTGGTACTGGACAAGTGGTTGCTGCCCCGGAACCCGCCCAGTGAGGACCTCCCACAGCCTGGTGGCAGTTTGGATAAAGTAGCCATGGATGAAGCCTCAGAAGCATCCTCCTGCTCATCTACTTTGGCCCTGAAGCCAGAGGGGGCCTCGGCTGCCAGCTTTGAATATACCATCCTGGACCCCAGCTCCCAGCTCCTGCGCCCAAGGGCACTGCCTCCTGAGCTGCCCCCCACTCCACCCCACCTAAAGTACCTGTACCTTGTGGTATCAGACTCTGGCATCTCAACTGACTACAGCTTAGGGGACTCCCAGGGAGCCAAGGGGGACTCATCTAATGGTCCCTACTCCAACTTTTATGAGAACAGCTTTGTCCCAGCCCCCAAGCCTTCAACTCCTAGCTACATGGCCTGCTCCTAGGACTCTAGTGCTCACGTTTGGGAACCTAGCAAGTACTAATCCAGGCCCAAGACTTATTGGACAGCGTCAGCAAGACCTCTCTCAGGACTAGGGGCATTTGCTGACCTTGGCTGTGTGCCCAATCCATTCTGCTCAGGAAGTCACAACCTTGCAGTATTTTTAAATGTATAGGTTTTCTTGTTTTGTTTGTTTGTTTTGTTTTTTGGTATACACATACACACAAATATATGTAGATTTTTCTATCATGATTTCTACAAACACCTGTCTTTCCTGGTCCTGGGCCACAGGGGCAGCAGTAAAAGGCTGTGAGTTCAGTCTGAAATTCAGGACCTAGAAATCCTAATAATAATAATAAAATGAGTTAGTCAGTGTAAGTTACACTAGTTGCTATAACAGCTCCTAAAGCTAAGGGGTTTCTCTCTTGTATTTAAATTCAAACAGGTGGGTAGCCATCCCTGGGATGAGTTAGAAGCTCAGACTCTTCCGGTCTGTAGCTTCACTATCCCCCAAGGCCATCCTGGGGTTGAGATGAATCCTCTGCATCCTATCAGCCAACAAGTAAAGGAAAAGATAGAAAATTCTGTGGGCCATTTTAGGGATCTTGCCTATGAGTGGGCTCCGTCTCTTCTTCACAAATTCCATTGGCCAAAAATGATCACATGACCTCAGCTAGACCCATGGATGGCAAGGAAATGTAGTTTACCTGTGCACCCATGGAGAAGAAAGCTGTTTAATGGGCCTCTAGCTCATCTGTACCACTAATAATAATAATACCATCAACATGAATTCATATCAGGCCCAATTCTAAGAAAGCACTCTCATGACACCAACAGTTATTAAATGATTTGATGGGAGTTCCAGTTTAACCACTTATTAAAAGTTTGATATAACAAAGGAAGCTAAATATATGTATACCTCTGCTCCAGCAATTCCACTTCCAAGTATGTATCCTAACAAACTTCACACACATACATCAGGACACATGTGCAAGAATGTTTTTAACAGTAAATAAGTCAATCTAATAAGTTGTGGTAATAGTTACCCATGGAATTATATGCACTAGGGATAAAGAAATGAGGTAGAGGGAGTTCCCTGGTGGTGTGGTGGCTTAAGGCTTCGGCGCTGGTGCTGTCAACGCTGCAGCCTGGGTTCGAATCCCAGCCAGGGAACTACCCACATACAAAAAAAAAAAACTAAAAGAAATGAGGTAGAAAATGTGGCCAAATCTTAGAAACAATGTTGAGGAGGGGAAGAAAGAAGTCTCAGAAGATTACATTTCTCATGAAACTGTTTTTATAAAGTTTAAAACAGTAAAAATAATATGTTGATAGGGTAGTATGTTGATAGGATACAATATGTACATGGTAATGCTATTTTTAAAAGAGAACGAGCACTTTACATTCTTTAGGTCTTTGAATTGGCATACATCCCTGAGGTAAGTATTCCAGCCATGGGAAACTTAGGCCTAGAGAAGTGGTCATACACAAAGCTCAAGGCTGGCCTCCAGAGCTTGAATCCTTGTTTGAGCTGGAATCTGCAGCTGGAGTAGGCCATGGGGTGACTGTCATCTCTCCATCTGGTTGAAAAGCCACCCACCACTCTGCCCTGGGGCCCAGCCCACCTGGCTCCAGGCAAGCTCTGAGGCAGCGCTGTCCTGGTACTGGTGCATCCAACCGCAGCCAGCACTGGGCAGGAAAATATCTCTGGAGCAGCGATAGCTGCAGGGCATCCCCACTATCTCCCTCCTCCTGGGTCTGGAGGGCCACAATGAGCCCACAGCCTTGTCCAGGTCCAGCTCGGTGGCTGAAGTGGGCAGCTGTGTCCAGAAGCAGGGCAGCCAGGTAGGCGGCTTCCTGGGGCCCTGGGTCTTCAGCTAGGTACTCCTCCAGGCCATCAAGCAGCAGAAGGGAGGGGGCTGGTCCTCGGGCCTCATGAGCAGAGCACAGGAGCCGGAGGAGCTCACTGGTTGAGGGTGGGTACTGGAAACGGATCTTCTAGAGGGAAGAAAACAAAGGAAAAGGCCAGCATCAGCACAGGAAGCCAGGCTCCCAGCTATTAGCAGCCCTGCCTCCTTGCTTACTTTGCTGGAGGAGGCTTTCCCCAGCAGCTCAGAGTGGTCGAATATGCTTCTGTTCTCCCCTCCTTTTTTATCCATCACTCATCACTGCCGGGTATTAGTTGAGAACAAGGTATGTATTTCTGCCAAATCTCTAGGGCAATCGTTCCAAACAAAATCTACCCTTTGCCTTCCCTGTGTGACCCCATCACTGACCCCGGCTTCCCTGGAATCAACTCGCTTCCCAACAACCAGGTTTAGCCCCGCCCCTACCCGCCCTGATCCCACCCTTTGGGCACCGCCTTTCGTTCACTCCGCCCTTTCATTGGATAGTCTTTTCGCTCAGTCTTAAACCCTCGCAGGTCCCGCTGCCCGCTCATTCCTGACTCCGCCATTTAATTGCCGTTCCAGCTCGGCCATCCTTCGTCTCCGACATTGGTCTGTATACCTGTCACTCAACCCTCTATCTGCCCCGTCACTGGCTGATCAGCCTCTGGTCCCATCCCGTCTCCCAGTTACCTGTAGCCGCAGGGGGTCGAGGGTTGCTCGCGTCCTGCTGGGTAGGCTTTGCAGAGGCCTTCGGGTCAGGAACAGGATAGGGCCTCGGCCGTCCCCTGCCGCCTCTAGGGCCGCCGCAAATAGCAGCGCTGTCTTTCCACAGCCTGGACCGCCGAGCAGCAGCAAAGGTAGTTCTGCCTCAGCTGTATTCTCCCCCGGCCCGGCCACCCTGCCCCGGCCTAGCACCCGCCTCAGCGTCTCCGCCATCCACAAAGTACCTCTGTCCAATTGGCAGCCAGTTCTTTCCCTTAGTCCCACCCAAGCAGAGGCTTCATTGGCTACAGAGAATTTAACTTCTCCATTGGTCTATGAATCTGTCCATTAACCTTAGCTCGCTCTATTGCTAGTTCCTTCACTAGTGAGAGGGTAAATAACCTAGTCTCGGGAAGGAGGAGGAATGCTGGCGTTTGAGGGGAAAAAAAGAGGGGAAAAAAGGCCCTTCCCTTGGTTGACTCTGCTGAGGGAAGCATCAGGAATACTACTATTGTGAACTAAACAGCTTATCAGACAGATAAAAGGGTTGAGAGTTGGAGGAAGCAGGCCTTCCCTAATCACAGATACATTAAAAGCCTCCTAGCCTCAGTTTACTCACCTGTAAAATGTAACTCATGATATCGAGGAATATTTTTTGTTTTTTTATTTCTTTATTTTTTCTATTTTCTTTATATTTT